>JABCMJ010021014.1:0-16142 GCA_014822125.1 Arbutus unedo | reverse complement strand
TCTCTCTCTCTCTCTCTCTCTCTCTATATATGTATATATATATATATATATATATATGTATGTATGTATGATAATAAGTCATAACTACTGGTAAGGTGAGTTTCGAGAAGATAAAGGCGTGTTTGGATACGTTAGCCTTTTGCAAGTTTAGGCAAGTGTGAATTGTGAAGTAGTTAAAGTAGTGAAAGCATGTACTACACGATACAAGACCGTGGAAGTGAAACACAAGTTGTGTTTAAGTCATTAATTTAGACAAACGGAACTTCCCTTATATTATTCTTCGAGGAAAGGTACAACATTCACGCGCCTAGTGAGATAACACCGAAACGACTGACCTTCCTCTTTTCACACCATTAATACGCTACCAAATAACTTGTTGCAAAAGTCAAGATTATTAGTTCAAATTCACTTGGGCCCCTGCCTAATTTTTCTACATCTTCTACTTGTTATGTTAACAGAAAAAGTTGTGACATCAACGTCTCTAATTTTTTCGATAAGTTTTCTTTTTAAAATTCATTCTTAAAAAACACAATATTTTGCTAAATTTATGTTGAAAATTTCAAAGGGTTTTTTAATTTTTGGGTCAATGAATTCGGTATACCAAAGGGCCTTTTGAGACAATCGAAATATCCCATGCCATTGATTTCTATCACCCAAAGGTCTTTCCATTATTGATGACTCCATACATCCATGCAACGCATAGGTCTATCCATTTTGCAGTTCAAAAGTACTTCATCACTCTATAAACTGAGTCCCGTTTCATAGTTTCAAGTACCGAAATTTCAGCAATATTTTTGTCTATAATTTGATTCTATATTCGGGTTCTTCATGGGGGGAGAGAGACACAGATGCAGAGAAATTCAACAAGCGAATGGAGGTCGGTGTTTCTACGTTTGAGTCATTTTACTCTAAGAGACAGATATCGGTTGTGACCTTTCAGCACTCACGGTGAGTTGATGAATCAGTCTTAAGGGGATTGTGAATATACAGGACTCGGTTCGATATCATATTGTCTATATTTCGTTTTATAGTTTATGAAATTTTTTTTAGTTCGGTTCGATTTGTAATTTTTGATCATATTCTGTAACCTTGTATCAATGATTAACAGATACACATACATACATACATACATACATACATACATACATACGTACGTACATATATATATATATATATATATATATATATATATATATATATTTTTTTTTTTTTTTTAAATTTTCAAACATGTTTTGAAATAATTTTTTTCTACAATTTAAACTTCACGTGCAAGATAACTTAGAATTGAAGCTCCCTTTTTAGTACAAAAACTAAATTTGAACGCTACAATGTTGCTTAATTTGACTTATATTTATCTTGTAATTGCTACCCAACCTGATGAGGCCTTTGCTGAGCAAAAAAAAAAAAAAAACTTGATGAGGCCTTATCACTCATACATGAAAATATCTAAGACGTTGTGGTTCATTTGATCAACAGTCAACATCGAACAAACCACAGACTTCCTGTGTGCCGTTTCTAAAAATTACTTAGGGCATGTCTGTTTGAGGGATAAGGACAATGGGATAAAAATATAAAATTTTGGGGTTCACAAATTATGTGTTTATTTTATTTATGAGATATGGGATTAATTATTCGGACAGAGATTATATCCTATAGAGAGGAGGATACAATATTCATTCGAAATAAATACATGATAACCTTCCATTTATATCCAGCCCTATATCCAGTGGATATCATATTCAAGCATAATCCCGCAAGATTTTATATCCCACCATTTATATCCAGACAAATAAACATGCCCCTTCTGGAAAAGGTTGGAATAATCTCAAGGAATTTGCATGCGAGTCGAGTATGAAATTTAGGGTTTGCTTCTTCTTAAGATCTTCAGATAAAAAATGTTCAGGTGTTATGAATTCTTGCAAGAGACCAATCTACGGCTTTAATACATTCCCTTACTAGTGGGTGGTTGATTTTGTAACGTCCCGATTTTCTAAAAAACGTTAATAAAATAAAGTAACTACTTTTCCAGTATTTAATTCAAAATAAAGTTTAATACAGACATTTGACAAAATACAAGTACGAAAATAAAGTTATAGAAATTTTACATTTTGACAAATAGAATTTATAACAAAAGTTAGAGCAATTCTAAGTCGGTATTAAGTAACCCATGATTTGATCGTGTCTTCTTCGAGAAATGGACCTTCCTGGATTGAATACTCAGGGTATGCTTCGTCTTTGTTGGTACCTGGCATGAAACGCTAAGGACAAAGAAATATGTACCATGAACTATGAGGTTCAATAAGTTACCATACTCTTAGATTCTATTATTAGTATTTAAAGCAATAATGTACAAATAGATTATGATACATAAGCAGATCAAATATGAGAACAGTTACACGTATGTGCGAAATTAAAATTAGATAAGGTGATGTGATAATAAGTCAATTCACATCAGTAAATATCTTGAGAACTCACATCTAATCCACATTGTTATAACAAGTCCACGACTAGATCCACAATCATAATCTCCAAAAAGGACCGCACTTCATATCAACCAAATCAGTCTGGGGTTCCTGTCCGATGACATTCCCGGCCACTATGCCAACCTATTCTCGAACACTATGTTCTTGACTGTTGATTTTCATCCGTTATGTCCTCACCATTGTGCTCCCCTGGTTATAGTTTTTCATACATCGTGCCCATTCTAATCACTTCCTAACATACTTTTCTGACAACTAGACTTCAGAAAAAGGACCGATATGGGTAATGACAAGACTTGGCTAAACGACACCGCTTGGATAAAACATGACACGACCAATGACTCAACTCGGCTAATGACAAAACCTGACTAAACGACACCGCTTGGATAAAACATGACACGGTTAATGACTCTACTCGGCTAATGACGCAGCTCAACTTATGACACTTCATGGTTAGGTCATAGCTCGGCTCATGACGCATCACGGCTAAATGGCTAAGTGACTCTCAAAAATATTATCATGGAGAACACAAGTCCAAAGTCTACAAGTCTAACAATCTACTGAGTTCGGGTATCCACATGGTACCCTATATTCCAAAGTGCCTCTAATGTTCTAAAACATCAATCCGCATGTGAGTGTCTTAATACAATTCTACTGATTTTTTCAACAATTATATATTTGACAGAAATGAAATTAACAATTTGATCATGTATTGAGTACAAAAAGATAACAATAATAAACATATAAATAAAAGAAGAAGTAGAGTGCAAACGAGGAAAAATAGCCTAGCATGTCCTACGTCATTCTCAGAGTCTAACAAGTCTAAGAGTAAGTACGTAAATATTCATTTAGGGGTCTAAATAAATAATTTAGTTAGAGTGAGGTTTAAAAGTATAATAGCGTAAGCAGGGCAATTTCGTAGTGAAAAAGTAAATCTAAGTTTGGAATAGCAATAAACATAAAGTTTAGAGTTTAAAGTATAATTTCATAAAGACATAAGGGCTAAACTATAATTTCATAAAATTACAGAGGAAAATATGTAATTTATAGAAAATAGAGACTAAACTCTATAATTTTAAAAAATAGTAGGGAATGTAATTTATGTAACTATAAGGGGTAAGTTGTAATTTAAAGACTAAAGGTAAAACTGTAATTATTTAACTATAAGAGAGTAAATAACAAAAAACAGAAAGTTAGATATGCAATAAAAATCAACAGAGGTCAAGTAAGAAGCCAACAGCCGATATCACAAGATTTCGGCTGCAAAAAAAGAGTGTGGGTCTTTCAATTGATTTAGGTATTCGGGGTTGAGGGAAAGCTTTTCTCAATTCAGAGTGTGTAGTGGTTGTTGAGGTTGCAATGAGGTCGGAGTGTTTCTTTTTAATATTTTTAGGGCTGGATCCCCCATTGTAATTTATCCTCTATTTAATATATTTGGCCTTTCAAAAAAAAAGGTATGTACGGGGTGGTGGTTGCAAAGTAGTTACTAGTTCGTCTTCAATCTTTGACTACCATATTTGATTATAGCTTGGTGGGCTTTGGGATTGGTTCTGCTACACTAAAAATAGAACCTAGGAGTTAGTTACGTACTTTCTAAGGGTTGAATGAAGTTGAATTGGGTTGAATTGAAATTTCTTCAAGATGGGTTCGTCACTGCTCTCTCTCTCTCTCTCTCTGAAATTTCTCACTAACTATTGTATTTCCTTCACCTCCTCTCACCACGTATGAGCTCACAATGTGCAGGGGAATGAAGGGGAAGGTTTCCTTTTATGGGAAAAATGGTGAGAGTCATCATTCATGGCTAGGAGGGTCTTAGGGTAAATCGATGGTAGAGGTTGGAGTAGGGTGTAGGGTGGTGGCAGTCTGAAAAGGGGAAGGGGACAGGAGGGAGGTGAAAATGCAGTAGATAAGGTGGAGAGGTGGTGGTGATGATGGTGGATGGAGATTGATGAGGGTTTTGGCGAAAACCACCAATGGTATTAAGTTTAGGGTTTTAGTTTCTACTTTTAGGTTTTACTTTGGATAAAAGGTGATGAGATGAGATATGTATGTACAATGTATGCATATATGGCCGAATTTACAGTGTAATACAGGTATAGGTATGAAGTACACTTATGCACGCATGGAACACCCACACACACACACACACACACAGAGCCCTTTTTTACAAGGGATCTCTCAATTTACTAAAATGTAAATTTCTCATTTTCTGATTAAATTGTGATAATTCGAATCATTCAATGTATTTGAAACATATTTTTAAAGATAAACTCGAGAAATTGGCTCAAAACAATATCGAAAAGGATTTTATCCAAATAATTTTTTTATAAATGCTGACAAGAACAATTTTATTAAAAAAATTGCTTGGATTAAGTCATTCCTGATAATATTTTGAGCAAATTTCTCACGGATATCCTTAAAATATGTTCTAAACACATTGAACGATTCAAATCATCAAAATTTGATCAGAAAATGGAAAGTTCAAATTTTAACAAAATGAAGGATTCCTTATTAGAAGTTTTCTGTGTGTGTGTGTGTGCGCGCGCGCGCGTGCGCTCGGTGATGTATCATGTACGTTGGTTACGTGTGCATGCATGTGCGGGCGGGTGTACGTGATGTTTGTGAAATTTGTCTGCGAGGGTAGTTGAAATGAAATATAAATGCGAAATAGAAATAGAAATTTAAATTCCGAAAATATAATTGACAATTTTTATTGTACTTGGAGTCTTTACAGATTTAGTCCCTCAGAGATTAATTAAATTGTGCAACTCAAATACGTGGGTTATAAAAAATTAAGGAAAAGGTTTGAATCAATGGGTGTGAAACACAATAACTAGTTAAGAAAAAGACTGATTCCTCTTTAGCCACCCTTATATATATAGATAAGATTGTAATTATTCTTGTGTTGAACTAAGAGCTACACGGCACTGTAATTTGGAATTAAAATTCCAGGCTTCTTCTAGAATTGTGAACCGTGAAAGTTGCATTCGGAAGATTATCTTGTAATTATTGTTGTGAGCTATACTCTTATGGTCCCTCGTGTAACACAAAATGTGACATATTTAATGATTTGAGTTGTTTATTTTGTCAATCTCGATGTTTTTATTTTCATTGTCAAAATTTAAATTGCTCCGACATTTGTAACCATATGAACAAATTATATTTGTCACAAGAGAAAAGAAACATCGAGCTATCAAGCTTTGGTTGTTTATTTCTCTTCAAATAAATATAATGTAACAAGTATTTGTTGATATTTAATTCACTTAATTTTTTGCATGTACGACAAACACATCAAATTTTATAAAATAAATGATTCTAGATAGTCAAATAAAACATTGATAAATTTTATTTTACATGAGAGTGTGAGTCCACACGAATAATATCACATGAGAAGATCTAACGGTGGTGAGGACCACGAAATGCCACATTTTTCACTACGGAAGTTTCTTTAAAACTAGTAGCATTATCCACGTCTAACAAACCCAGCTTGTTTAGTTTATACAATTTATCTCTCTCCCTCTCTCTCTCTCTCTCTCTCTCTCTCTCTCTCTCTCTCTCTCTCTCTAATAATGAATTCTGCACGCCTAGATTTATTGAACTTAGTAAGCAGAAAAAAGGAAGTAACTAAGCAAGAAACATGCCGCAATTAAGGAAATTCTAATATATATATATATATATATATATATATGCACACCAGGGGAACTTGAAAACCTATTGGTTGACTAGCCGCCTGTTAGTTGTGAGTCGGAATTGTTAAACTACCTTAAAATCAAAAACCCTTTTCACAACAAACACATTGTTTCTAGATAAAATCCAACTTAACTGCCTACCAACCACCACCATTGTTATTTACCCACCCCTCAAAAAAAAAAAAAAACTACTACCATGTTACCTAACAATTCAGCTTACATCTCCTTTGTTTCAATTCTCTCATTCTCCCCATGTTGCATAGGATTCGGAAAGCTTATAGTGCAGTTTTTTGTAGCGCACGTATAGTATGGACAAAACAACATAATTTGATTTATTTTGTTCTTTAAACTACATCGTTTTAACTTATGACGCGAATTATATATTATTAAAATACATGGGATTAAAACGATGTAATCAAAATATGCAAAATTATATCGTTTTACCCACACTACACTTGCGTTATAGAAAACTACAACACAACTTTCCCAAATTATGTTTGTTTGCACATCGTTTATTATCCCATGCATGATAACTCAATGCTTGTAACAGTGTTACGAGAAAAATAATACTCCACTTCCCATCACTCAATCATAACCTCACTTCACCTCAAGTCTCCACCTCCAAACAAGTAATTTATATTAGAGAAACGTACAATTTACATTACGTTATTGTAACGTAGTTAATGACGCCTCTTTGGATCAAAGACTTGCAATGAACAATTAGGATATCGGTGTGATACAGACCAACATCACTCCAATGTCTAAGTCAAGAATTTGTAAAACTCATGTGAAAATGAATACTCAAGCGTAAGGTTAACAAGAGCATTGTATTTTTTATTGGATCAGTATTTTTATCTCTTTAGGTCTTAGAGTCTCCTTGGTCTACTTCTCATGGATTGAATTAGACTTAGGTGACATGACTCTGTTGGATTCTTATCATCCCAATCCTGACTTCTCTTGTTGCAATTTTTCTTGTGGATTTTGGCTCCTCAAAGCTAGGAAAAACTTCACTTAAGGTTCCAGGGATAATTGTATAAAGTAGAGAAAAATTCACGAACGATCAAAAAGATCATAGTCTCTAATGGCTCATAAGACCAAGAAAACCACGAAGAGCCGAGTGTGTAAAATCTGCACAACTGCTGGTCTATGCCCATCAATTACATAGTTCAATTTACCCACAACGTATTGCTAACAAAACTTAAAATCATTAGATTACCACTTTTCACCTAATTAAAATACAAAAAATCTAATTTGAGCATGAGATAATTATATTAGCTTCTCGAGAAAAACTCTTGGACAACCAAAAAGACCATAACTTGATTTGGCCAAAAAAAGGCGAGAACACTATGAAAACCCGAGTAAGCCAGCTCTGCTCAACCGACGATTTTAAACCCATCAGTAACGTATTTGAATTGACCCACAAAATTTGCCAAGAGTTCAGTTAAAGTATTTTGAGTGCTAAAATAAAGATTTAAATCTTTAGATTACGACTTTACACCTAACATACAGAAAGTATATTAGCTTCTTGTTAAGAAAGAATCAAAATTTAGATGTTGTACGGGTACATCTAATCCATGGCAATTGGCTTCCCAAATCTCTAAGATGCAAAAGCACTAGCCGAGCTAAGCACCTTTTGATAAAGAATAATGCTACAGATATGATACAGATCTGTGTATACAAATCCGGACACAGATGTGTCCGAGATTGTCGGATGCACGTGGGGCTCTTAAATTATCAAGGGTTTCACATGCATCCGATGGTCCCGGACACATCTATGTCCGGGTCTGTGTACACAGACTTTTACTTTGATAAAAAATGCTTAATTTCATATTTATTTTGTTTTTGTGAATTTTTATTAATTTTGTGTATAAAATAATAATAAAGCAATGTCTACCAAACAAGCCTTACTTAGCAAGTAAAATTAAAAATGTTAGAATGTCATGATCATTGTAGTTGTCATCTGTGACCATATCACTGCCATTGCTTAAAATCAAAAGGTTGAGTCATGAGCTACCTTGACTTCCATGAACTGTAAGCCTGCAGTTGGCATACACTTGGTAACAATAATTAACAAACTAAACCCCTCCCACCAAAAAAAAAAACAGAAAATTAAAGAAAAGAAAAAGAAAAACATGCTACTTATAGAAATAATGATAAAATAACTACTCTGACTCGGTTTTCTTTTCAATATTTTTCAAACTAATGTAATAGGATTAAATTTTTTATGTTGAATAAAAAATGCCTTAACATAAGTGTTTTTTGTTCACATTATGTGGATATATAATTTGTTAATTATTCGTTGTACATAGTTGAAAGCTCATGATTTATTATGACAGTCTCAGAATTAAAATGAAGAAACTCTCTCTGAATTCAACGTCAAACATAGGGATGTTAAATTCATAGTGCGCGTAAACCTATCTCGATAGTCAGTCATGAAAAAAGTAATAATTCAATAATCTTAGATCATAGAGCAAAAGATATGCACAGGGGATAACTAAACAAGAATCATGTGTAACATGATGTTTTAAACAAGCCTATGTAAGACTATATGTCATGCTTTCAAATTGTACTAGTGTTATTATTATTATCTTAATCTCCAACTGCATCGCCTAGGATATGGATGGGCATTAGATAAACCTAGCTAAAACAAAGGCAAGTCAAAGTTGATAAGGTAACGGGGTGACATTAAATAAACATTGAAATTTAAACACAAGGAAGAGTATGTGTGTGTGGGAGTATAATTAACCTGAGAAGTCGCCGCGGTATCCGCGACCACAAGTGTACCTCTCACACCTTCCATAGTAAGTTTCAATGGACCTTACATCACATACCGTGTGCAACGTAACTCATCAACTGGGGTAGTTTGGTCTACATCTAGATGTAATCAATTAGAGATAGAGATAGATCAGTTGAGAAGTCAAATGAATGCTTTAAAGTCAGCACTACATCCATCAGTGGAGTCTTGAGGAAACAAATAAGCAGTTTGAATTTGTCTTACACGCAACAGGTAGAGGGTCTTCGTCTTTGGGAATAACTGATTTTATACAAGTTGTAGTGGGCCACACCTATAAGATATTGGGTCCAGATATAAACGGATTCGGGTTGGATTCAGCATGAACCGGATTAAAGACTTACACTATTCTCTCATCATGGTTCGCCTTCTCAATTCAGTGCGCTTAACGATGGGTCAAACCAAAGGCTCCACAAGGTCCGCACTGTTAGTAATCAATTCCTGAAATCTAGTGATGAACGTCCATAGATTATATAACAAAAAAATATGAAACCCTACTAGACGAATTAGGGTTCATACCTTTGAGATCTCTTTGGTTTGATCTCAATAATTTTCACTGTTTGATCTTGATCGAACTTTGATCACGACTGGAATAATTTTGTTCGATTAACCTCGAGATCTTTTACCGTAATCCTATTGCATCTTGATCACGAACTGAGTATAGGCTTAAAATCGTGATCTCCTTACCTTTATAGAATCTCTCTCAATATGTGTCTGACCTATATAGGCAACGATAGAGACCCCGAAAAGCTAGGCTTATAATTACGAAATCCTAATCCAACCCAGATTAGTTTCAAATTATATAAATTACAATTCATACCACTACAGAATTATAATTGCATTCTCTTCCCATATCTCAAAATTATATTTCCAACTTCATGTTATTAAATGTTTATTTATCTCCTCACGTTAAGATTACATATGTCCATTGATTAAAATAAATCACTAGCAATTTATTTAATAAACATCTATAAAAAAATTTGAGACTTTTTACTTAACTTATTCGTTATGTCGGATAATAATATCCACCTACAGAGTTTGACATAATCGAAACTTATAAGTTTCCTCAAAAGGATATCATCAATCTCTATAAAGGGACGTGAATTTTATTAATAATTAACAGTTGTCATACATTTAATATTGTGACCCAACTCATCGAAACTATTAGCCCACAAGGCCTCACTTTATAATAAATTAAATTCAACAATATTAAATGTACACATTCATTAATTATCTTTCGGTTAAGAGCACAAGCATACATAATAACCATGAGGTGCGAATTGTATTATATTGTAAGTATAAATACAATTACTTCAAAGTTGTCATATTCAATACATACAGACCTACTGAAACACTGTGTTACAGTTTTACTAGTGGTGTGTCCAATTTCACCTAAGACTATCAACTAAAGATTTATATTTTACAAGAATCGATAATCTGATCATTTGTGTGTAAACAAAACTCTACAAACTATTCTCATCAATAAAAGAAATAACTGTTTAAATAATTCAAAACAAATATTAATCTATTACTTAAAGTCATAATTTTTAGTATAAAATCTTAACATGCACATCGTGCAACCAGATCGCCTCCGGATGCACAACAGTGTATCGGTCTGGCCGAACAGGTCCGCTAACCACAGTACAACTCAACTTTTTGCGACTCCATGTGGGGCCAAGTGGCTCGACATAACAATGTGGGGGTACGAATAACGTCAAAGGTGGAGATGGTTATTCTAATGTTGTAGTGCATGTGCTAAGCACATGTTGACTTGGGACACAAATACAATTTTCTTTATAAGATAATTCGAACACTTTAGGCAGGGTACACCTTGAGTCACTACTTTCAATTGCTTTTAGTTAGAAGTACCTCATTTAGGAACTAATTTAAGCATCGAAGTATCCTTCTGCCGCATTTGGCCGAATGGCACAAACTAGTTGTTCTTCTTGCAGTTTAGAACAAAGAAATTTAATGTGAGTAAATAGAGAAGAATCCACCGAGTTCAGGACTCAACACAAGTAGTTATATAGTAGGCTTTCAAACAATTACGCTTTGTTTTGTTTTCTTTTGCTTTCTTAGTATGTAGATATTTCAAATTGGTGAGGCTTGATAATCTCAAACAACTTTTTCCCTTTTTCCTCTGAGAAATTGTGGAGGGGCCATCGACTATAGCAACCTTCCCTACAACTGTTCATATGGAGTCCGGAGTCCAGACTCGTGACGGGTCCCATGAGGAACCAATCACCCATAGGTTTCTACTTGGTTCTGCGATAGAGCCTCTATTTTGCAAAAATAGACATCATAACAAATTTTCTTTAAAGTGCTGTTTAATATTCATCACAAACCACCATCATACATATTTTTTTTTTTTTCCGTTACAAAGAAGCTAAACGCATATAGTTATTGAGCCACACCCAAGCAATCAGTAACACGCACATTTGAAACCATCACTCCATATGGGAGTAGTATGGATCTTTTCCTTACCACACAAGTTAATTGAAATAGAGAGGTTTGAACGGAAACTTCATAACCGGTAATTTGAAATCGGGGTCTGAAAGGATAACTTTGGAATTGAAATTGCGTTTTCTAGATACGACTTCATGAAATTACCCAAGTTTGTGAACTTTAGGTAGCTTAATTAACATTGTTCTACCTATTTCCTCTTAGTTGAAGATTTAGGGACAAGTGGCGATATAATATAGCATCAAAGCTCAAGTCAAACGGAGCTGCTTGCATGTTAGAAGGGTTTATTTGATAACTTGATATCTATTGTAACCTAATTTCCTACTTTTGGGACAAGTTGTGATCTAACACGGAAAATAAGTTGTGAGCACCTATTTGGACCACATTTTGGCCCATATCCGACTCAGGTGGCAGCCTTATATTGGCACTAGTCAAAAGCAAGGCCGCGTTAATCATCTTCTGATAGCACGACAACGCATTAGTCTTTTGGCTCTAGACACATGTTTTTGAAATGTGGATATTGGATGGAGTTATGACTCTAGCAATTTCACCTTGAAAACCAAAAGAATCATAATGCTGCATATGTCATTCTTTGGAAGCACTTTGAAATTACGTTCAATTTTAACTCAATTTTATCTCCATATTTGTTGCCTTGGTGTTGCTTCCGATTAGCATAAGAAACGAGCAAGTAAGAGACAGTTCTGTATCAACTTCATACAGTTTTCATTTGATGCTGAAGTGTATTATTGATAATTGGGGTAAGTAAAAAGGCTAAAACATTATTTTGTCAAACGTCGGTGTTAAAGAAAAACATGTATACTGAACTCAATTTGACAAATCCTTTGCCTTACAAGCATGACAGAAAACATCTACAAACATATGTAACCCCCAAAACTCTTTATGATGGCCATTGTCCTGTGCTATTGTTCATGGTCTTAAACATGCTTACAACGATTCTGGAGTTAGGAAAAATAGTAATTTCTTTTCGTGTCTCGTGGAGTCTTAAAGATCAAGTGATGAATCAGATTAACTCAAAAGTAGTTGTAACTTCTAGGAAATGGCTCAAGCATAAAGTAAAAGAAAAATTTACGCAACAAGCATTTTGTCATGCTAAATTGCAATGGCATTCTCATTTATCTATTGTCATATTAGCAATAAAGTTTGATATTTTTCACAGAATTTCATCGAATGCCATCCAGTAGCATGGATGTTTACGAATATACATTGACTAACTATACACAAATGTTTCGCAAAGTCGTTGTCTCTTCTTGTCATACAAAATGTCATAATCAGATTTTCATTTTTATAACCGCGTAATACATCTGCATTTCATAAAACCTAAGCTAAACAATTACAAAAAATTAATTTTAAGATTGATTGTCATGTCAACTAGAAAAGATCAGCAACGGAATTTTACAAGTTCTCTATAATTGCTTGTGCTTTGACATCAATGCCAAAGTATCAATGTATCTCTTTTATCTCACAATTTGCTTGAAAAGTCATCCCAATGTTCATCTAGTCTCTATGATTGCTTCTAGTCGTTGGTTTCGTTCAGAGTTCCAAATTTCTCCTTGAAAGATTCTTGCCTCTGTAACCACATCGTGTGCCCCTGTAGAATCATAGCGTGTCAATTACAACATAGAATGATCTAATTCGAGTTCACTGCAAAAAATGAGGATAAAAGATAATCAACAAAAGCTTAAAAATTTCACATTAGCCAGTGTTTATATTTGGAATGCACAGAGAGAGAGAGAGAGAGAGAGAGAGAGAGAGAGAGCCCAAGCAATGAGGAAAGAGGCAAACCAAGATTTCTTTTCCTTGAGGAGCTTCTTGGCATCGAACTTGATTGCATTAATGGTGTTTTTTATTCTTTCTCCCACTCCCAAATAGCAAAAACCCATGGATAAATTGTAACCATAGAATTTTGTAAAATGGGGGCCCAAGCCCAAAGAAATCATAAGTTATGGACATGCCCAAAATCCTCCAGTAAAATAACTCATCCAACAGCCAGGTCTAAAACGATGAACAAAATAAAATGAGTGAGAGAAAAACACAAAACTTAATCGATAGGGCTAATTAACTTACTGTTCTCATTTTATTGATTTTAACACATGTACCAATACGTAATTGGGATAACAAAATTTAAAAAGATCATGCATACTTGGCTCAAACACATGCAATCTAAAATACCAGTATGGTATCGACTTAACACTCATTTAATACCTAAGTCAATCAACTATAAAAAGAAATACTCAAACATAAGTTAACATCATTGTACCTTTTATTGGATCAGACCAGTTTTTTTTTTAATCTCTCTAGGTCTTTGGGTCTTGTTGAGATCTACTTCTTGTGTATAGGAATAAGGCTTAGGTAGCGTGACCATCTCAAAATCTAGTCATTCCTATCTTGAGATAAGGATGAGGTCAACTTATCCCTCCGATGACACACTCTCATTAGGAGTGTAAGTGTTTTTGTGAGTTTTGAACTCTCTGTAGTTAGAAGGGACCCACACTAAAGGTTCAAAGGATCGCTGCACAAAGTGGAGAAAAGCCATCGATGACTGAGAAAATCATAATTTGATCTGATCCAGAAGACAGAAAAAAATACAAAGAGTGGAGCAAAATAGATTGATTGACTCTGCTTAGCTGACGATTGTATATCTGTGAATGTGTTTATTTTATTTTTTAAATAATTTTTAACTATGAGACAATTTATTTTACACTTGAGAATTCCCTGCATGGACCTTACTTAACATTGCATTATCTTTCGTCTTTATTCTCATATCCTAATCCTAAATTTACGATCCGAACATAGCCTAAAACGAGAGAATCAAATTATGTGTCTCAAACTTTCTCCGTACCCCTCGTTCAATGTAGTTTTAGTTATTGGTCACGTGAGAGTTTTAAGACACCGAACTAATGGAGAAAAACACATGGGGGAACATGGGCCAGTGCAGACAAAAATGGTTATAGAGGACTTGATGCCCTGATACCTAAATGTCCTTGTCCCACTGCAAACAAGATTGAACCTACAGTAACTCACAATAGACCACAAGTTGGAAACTACAATCCACAGCATCCAAAGTTGCTTTTAGCAAGAAATACCACAAAATAAAAGAATTCATGACAAAAAACAATGAATAGCTTGTGTTCGCAACAAATTATGCCTTCCCAATCCGAAAGACAAAAAAAAAAAAACACAACGCTAAGTCGACGAATGATCATTCCGCGACAAAAAGAGATGTTATCAAGAAGGCAATCCACCAGATATGTGGAGAGAAAGCTTGTCTCTTATACTAGCAGCAGTCTTGTCACTTGATTCACAAATCTGTTGCCGATAACCCGAATCGTGATGATGAGAATTGGGCATCTGACATTGCACCTCATCTTCCAAATCTATAACTATATTGTGCAACAGGCAGCAAACAAAAATAATCCTCGGTAACCTATTCTTATCAGGTCTCCACATAACACCGTTTATGATCCTCCATGTCTCCTTCAACCTAGCCAATGCTGTTTGTGCTGCCATCCGACCGGTAGAAATCCTTTTATTGAACTCCATCCGAGAATGAGAAAGCCTACATCCTTGGTATGGAGTTAAAAGCCATTCTAATAGGGAAAATCCTGCATCCCCAATAATGTACTTCCTCAATTCTATTTCTTCTGACAATTTTATTCTCTTCTTGTTTAGTCTTTTTCCTTCTTCACATAGTTGGCAAAAACTTGCGCTTTTCAGCACGGTAGAGTCGTGCAAACTTCCTGGCCACCCAGTGACAATGTCAAGGAATCTCATATCGGGGTCCAGAATAGCCTGGAGGATCATGCTGTGATTCTTCTCCTTGTCATGCCAGGTGTCACTCGCTTGATCGGTCGTGGACAGGCACGTCATGATGTGGGTCGTATCGATCACACCACAACAATTAGGGAGGCCTCCGATTTTTTCAAACTTCAGTTTTATCTCTTCCATTTCTTCTTTTGTGGAGGGCCACCTTTGGTGGTGGAGCCCTCTTCGTTATTTGAGCGACTGTTGTTTGGTTCATTCTAAGTAAATTGCCCGCGGATGATAAAGATTCTCCGGAACTCAGCCTTCTTAAAGCAACAGCCACTCGATCATTGAGAGACATAAACTTGCCATTTAGATCGATGAAGTTTGCTGGCTTAAACATCATCTCTTCCGTCACAAGTGAACAGATGTAGTTAAATATTTTTCTTGAAATCTTGAGAAAAGATTCAAATTTAGGAGGATCCTCTGATTGAGATAACGGCCCTGAAAAGCAAAAAATGGAAAAACAAATTCAAATATCAGTGAAAATTCCTGATGGAAAAAAAATATTAGCACCTTTGATTTAAAGGTACTATTGAAACATAATGCATGGATGTTTTCACAAACAACTGAATAAGGTTAAAATTCGCCCTCAGAATGGTGGTTTTGAGACAATATTACTGTCACAAACAAAGGTTAGAAAATTTCCTAGACATGACATACCATATGCTCAAACAGCCAACTAGTTATCTGGTAATTTCAGCAGCTCCTTTGGACCTGGTAGATAGACTATGCATACTCAAAATGAAGTTGTCACACACACACGCACGCACAAAATGAAAGAGTTATGTTCCATTATATGTTTGCAAGAGATTATGATTTCAAATCTATAAGTAAATCATAAGTCATAACAGCAAAATGCAAAATCGCTTTTCTTTTTTCTCCTGTTTTTTTTTT
>JABCMJ010021013.1:0-16553 GCA_014822125.1 Arbutus unedo | reverse complement strand
GAGAGAGGTAAAAGTGTATAGGATGTTACTTTCACCCTAACACAATAGCTTTATTTATAGAGTGCATAGACTACAGGTTTTCCTAACGAAACCAATGTGGGATTAACCCACTTATATTATTCTAATATTCTAACAAAGCATTTCGCCATGCTGAATCACAATGGCATTCACATTTATCTATTGTCATATCAGCGATAAAGTTTGATACTTTCTATAGAATTTCATCGAATGCCGTCCAATAGCATGGATGTTTACGAATATACATTGACTGACTATACATAAACGTTTCGCAAAGTCGTAGTCTCTTATTGTCATACAAAATGCCCAAATCAGATTTTCATTTTTATAACCGCGGAATACATCTGCAGTTCATAAAACTTGAGCTAGACAATTACAAAAAATTAATTTTAAGATTGATTGTCATGTCAAGCAGAAAAGATCAGCAATAGAATTTTATAAGTGCTCTATGATTGCTTCTGCTTTGACGTCTATGCTAAAATATCAATGTCTCTCTTTTTTCCTTCTTATGGGTCCATTAGGGAACTCTAGAAAAAGCATAAAAAATATCTCACAATTTGCTTTAACAGTCACCCCCAATGTCATCCAGTCTTTATGATTCCTTCTGGTTGTTGGTTTCGTTAAGGGTTCCAAATTTCTCCTTGAAAGATTCTTGCCTCTGTAACCAGATCATGTGCCCCTACAGAATCACAGCGTGTCAATTATAACATAAAATGATCCAATTCGAGTTCACTGCACAAAAATGAGGATAAAAGACAATCAACAAAAGCTTAAAGATATCATATTAGCCAGCGTTTACATTTGGAATGCTGAGAGAGAGAGAGAGAACCTGGAGAGCGGCAGCGCAAGCAATAAGGAAAGAGACAAACCAAAATTTCTGTTCTTGAGGAGCTTCTTGGCATCGAACTTGTTCGCATTCATGATGTTTTTTTCCCTTCTCCCACTCCCAAACAGAAAAACCCATGGATAAACCCTAACCTTAGAATTTTGCAGATTTCGGTCCCTTTTTCCTCGTAAAACGGGGCCCAAGCCCAAAGAAATAAGAAGTTATTTAGACGAGCTGGACATACCCAAATTCCTCTAGTAAAATAGCTCATCCAACGGCCTGGTCTATGACAATGCTCGAAATAAAATGAGTGAGAGAAAAACACAAAACTTAATCGATAGGGCTAATTAACTTACTGTTCTCATTTTATTGATTTTAACACATGTACCAATACGTAATTGGGATAATAAATTTAAAAAGATCATGCATACTTGGCTCATACACATGCAATCTAGAACACCGATGTGGTATAGGCTTAACACTCATCTAATACCTAAGTCAATCAACTATAAAAAGAAATACTCAGACATAAGTTAACATCATCGTACCTTTTATTGGATCAGACCAATTTTTTTTTTTTAATCTCTCTAGGTCTTCGGGTCTTGTTGGGATCTACTTCTTGTGTATAGGAATAAGGCTTAGGTAGCGTGACCGTCTCAAAATCTAGTCATTCCTATCTTGAGATAAGGATGAGGTCAACTTATCCCTCTGATGACACACTCTCGTTAGGAGTGTAAGTGTTTTTGTGAGTTTTGGACTCTCCGTAGTTAGAAGGGACCCACACTAAAGGTTCAAAGGATTGTTACACAAAATGGACAAAAGCCATCGATGACAGAGAAAATCATAATCTGATCTGACCCAGAAGACAGAAAAGAATACAAAGAGTGGGGCAAAATAGATAGATTAGCTCTGCTTAGCTGACGATTGTATATCTGTGAATGTGTTTACCTTATTTTTTAAATAATTTTTAATGGCTATGAGACAATTTATTTTACAATTGAGAATTCCTTGCATGGACCTGACTTAACATTGCATTATCTTTCATCTTTATTCTCATATCCTAATCCTAAGTTTATGATCCGAACATAGCCTAAAATGAGAGAATCAAATTCTGTGTCTCAAACGCTCTCTGTACCCCTTGTTCAATGTAGTTTTAGTTATTGGTCACGTGAGAGTTTTAAAACACCGAACTAATGGAGAAAAAGTGAAAACACATGGGGGAACATGGGCCGGTGCAGACAAAAATGGTTATAGAGGACTTGATGCCCTGATACCTAAATATCCTTGTCCCAATGCAAACAAGATTGAACCTACAGTAACTCACAATAGGCCACAAGTTGGAAACTACAATCTACAGCATCCAAAGCTGCTTTTAGCAAGAAATACCACAAAATAAAAGAATTCATGACAAAAAACAATGAATAGCTTGTGTTCGCAACAAATTATGCCTTCCCAATCTGAAAGACCAAAAAAAAACACAACGCTAAGTCGACGAATGATCATTCCGCGACAAAAAGAGATGTTATCAAGAAGGCAATCCACCAGATATGTGGAGAGAAAGCTTGTCTCTTATACTAGCAGCAATCTTGTCACTTGATTCACAAACCTGTTGCTGATAACCCGAATCGTGATGATGAGAAACGGGCATCTGACATTGCACCTCATCTTCCAAATCTATAACTATATTGTGCAACAGGCAGCAAACAAAAATAATCCTCGGTAACCTATTCTTATCAGGTCTCCACATAACACCGTTTATGATCCTCCACGTCTCCTTCAACCTAGCCAATGCTGTTTGTGCTGCCATTCGAGCAGTAGAAATCCTTTTATTGAACTCCACCTGAGAATGAGAAAGCCTACGTCCTTGATACGGAGTTAAAAGCCATTCTAATAAGGGAAATCCTGCATCCCCAATAACGTACTCCCTCAATTCTATTTCTTCTGACAATTTTATTCTCTTCCCGTTTAGTCTTTTTCCTTCTTCGCATAGTCGGCAAAAACTTGAGCTTTTCAGCACAGTAGAGTCACGCAAACTTCCTGGCCACCCAGTGACAATGTCAAGGAATCTCATATCAGGGTCCACAATAGCCTGGAGGATCATGCTGTGATTCTTCTCCTTGTCATGCCAGGTGTCACTCGCTTGATCGGTCGTGGATAGGCACATCATGATGTGGGTTGTATCGATCACACCACAACAATTAGGGAGGCCTCCGATTTTTTCAAGCTTCAGTTTTATCTCTTCCATTTCTGCTTTTGTGGAGGGCCACCTTAGGTGGTGGAGCCCTCTTCGTTCCATGGCTTCAACAAAACGCCAGGTTATTTGAGCGACTGTTGTTTGGTTCATTCTGAGTAAATTGCCCACGGATGATAAAGATTCTCCAGAACTCAGCCTTCTTAAAGCAACAGCCACTCGATCATTGAGAGACATAAGCTTGCCATTTAGATCGATGAAGTTTGCTGGCTTAACCATCATCTCTTCCTTCACAAGTGAACAGATGTAGTTAAATGTTTTTCTTGAAATCTTGAGAAAAGATTCAAATTTAGGAGGATCCTCTGATTGAGATAACGGCCCTGAAAAGCAAAAAATGGAAAAACAAATTCAAATATCAGTCAAAATTCCTGATGGAAAAAAAATATTAGCACCTTTGATTTAAAGGTACTATTGAAACATAATGAATGGATGTTTTCACAAACAACTGAATAAGGCTAAAATTCGCCCTCAGAATGGTGGTTTTGAGACAATATTACTGCCACAAACAAAGGTTGGAAAATTTCCTAGACATGACATACCATATGCTCAAACAGCCAACTAGTTATCTGGTAATTTCAGCAGCTCCTTTGGACCTGGTAAATAGACTATGCATACTCAAAATGAAGTTGTCACACACACACACACACGCACAAAATGAAAGAGTTATGTTCCATTATATGTTTGCAAGAGATTATGATTTCAAATCTATAAGTAAATCATAAGTCATAACAGCAAAATGCAAAATCGCTTTTCTTTTTTCTCCTGTTTTTTTTTTCAATTTGGTTTATAAAGGCTGCTTTGAAAGAAAAAGGATGCTTGTTTCATGCTACGCAAATTATTCAAATAGCAGTAAATAGTGGCATCACAATCTTAATAATAAGCAGTACCCTCTCAAAGTCTTTGCCCTTTTCTGTGGATACTGAATTTCAATACCTTTCTTTTATCAAATTCATAGCACCGACAAGGTTCACGAGTATGCACTTACGAATCACAACAAATTTCACTTCCAGCATAGCACGTGTACACAGCAGAAAACTTAAGATGATTTTCCCGTGCTATGGTCTAAACAACGAATTTCCTCTAGGGTTAAACGGGAATACATTTGCTTTATCTAATAAAAATAAGAGAAATTTCTCTTCTAGCAAGCCAGCATCACTTGAATACGACATATTTAAGTAAAAGTCAGCAATGAATCATCTCCAGGAACTTTAATAAATACAAAGGAAAGCTAAGTAAAAGCCTAATAAACAGCATTCCAATAATACCCAACAAGAACACTGACATTGGGCACAATCCACCAAAACCCACCAACGCAAATCAAGAAATTAAGCGAACCAAAAAAATGCAGACGGAACGAGATTGTGAAGTCTAATATACCAGTGATCCTCTTGCAGAAGTCGTCCCACCAATCCAAGCTCTGGTGGTTCTGGCACGCGGGTGAAGTGTGGGCGCCATTTCGGTCAATCTCTTTCTCCACCTTCTTCCTCCTCTTCAGCCCTCTAATGGGTCCCATTGAAACTCAAAGAAAACAATTAAATAAACCCTCTGGAAAAGACCCACCAGGCTTTAACTGGAGAAAACCAAAGAGTCCCAAGGATGAGATGAGAGAGATATCAGAACTAGAATGGGAGGTTATGGATATGGTATTTGAAAGGAGGACTGGAAGATGAAGATTGCTGGTTGCAGAGGGGGTGAGTTGGTTTGCTCATTGGCGTATTGTATTTTCAAAGCATGCAAATCGAAGGGAACCGAATGCTTTCATAGTGACGTGGGTTCATATTTTTGGATTTATGGAAATAGAGGGACATGAATTGGTGTGAAAGAGAAGTGAAAGAAAGTGCCGACGACAGCTTCTTTATTCTTTGGTTTTTTTTAGTAAATTCTAAAGTTAATTTTATTCTTTATTCTTTATATATCAAATGGTATATTATATCTGCGTAATATGTCATTTTAAATACAAAGTGTAAAAACAAGTTTCATAAATTTTAATTGTGTTTAAATTAGTAAATGTCAGTAAACATAATGTATAACTTAATGTACAAAATGATGTGTTAGTAGCATTGCTCTAATTTTATGCATACCTTTATTAATTTTGAATAACTAATTTATCCTTTTGTAGCACATGTCATTTAAGAGTAATGTTGTGCACATAACTATTTGTGCACAGATCTAAACACAGATGCATTCGAAGCTGTTTTATGCACGTAAAATCTTCTTCAATTTGTGGATTCTACGTGCATCCAATTATTCTAGACACATTTATGCACGGATAGTTCTGTGCACAGGCTTTTCTGCCATTCAAAAGATGTACAATACCACACAAAATAATTCCATAAAAATTGAATAATACTTGAGATGTTTCAAATCCGTTATGAAAAATAAAATAAATACCTAAATTTCAGGTTTTAATCTGAAGGCCAAACCCTTTGTTATTTTCGTGTGTGTTAATCTTCTTTTGTTTGTAGACTTGTACAATTTATGTTACTCATGGATATTATTATGTATTTCTACTCTATGAAGTTTTTTAATCACTGAAAAGATAAATAATGCCTACATGGGTGGGTACATAGTCTTCCTATCTTTTACTTTATTTTTTTATATTTTTGCTGAGGCCAATTTCATACCATCTCGAGATGATAAAAATAGAATCCATCATAGATGGCCTAAAGGCTTGGTAAGTTTCGACTAAATGCCCCTAACCAGCAACAAGTAAATTAAGAGACCGTTTGATTTAGTTTATCATTGACCTTGAACTATGAATCAAGGATTCAGAATTTCCTCATGATATTAATGTAATTCTCGCATGACTTACACACAAAAATGAAACTTATTACGGTTCTAATTGACGATCCAAGTCATTAATCTTGTAAGATGTGTTCATCACCCTTGAAACAAAAATCATATTTATCAAACACCAATAAATACTTGATAAGATTGAATTTTGATCATAGTATCAAGTATTGAATTTTGATCATAACTGAAATGGAAGGTCAAATACTAACCATCCATTTTTCTTGTGAAAATAATTCTTCATTTAAGATATTAATAACCGATCGACTTAATTTTTTGCACAAATTGAGAATTGCAAAATATACAACTCGGATTGTCAAATGAAACCTTGATAAATCCCATTTTGTATCATATGAAAAGAATACACTAAGGGCTCATTTGATTCTGGATATTTGAGAATGGAATTGAAGATATAGTGGCGTGGGATACAAAAAAATCCCATGGATGAAATTGCATATCCCTCTATCCATAGCTTGTTGACGTGATTGTTCTGCTCTTTTTGCTTTTGTCCTTGTGTAATTTGCAAGAGAACAAAATAAAAAACACAATCCCAAGCACCGGATTTCTTTTCCCTCCATTTCTATATCCGAAAGAATATCACCTCTATCCTAGGGATTCTATATCTCATTCTTTGATCTCCGGACAAACAAACTGGCCCAAGGTCAAGTTGTTTTACATCTCAGGTTGTGGAGTATTTTACCTTTAAAATTCTTTTGCACCAGAAATAAGGAAAACAATTTCAGAATACCAGAAAAAAAAACTACCAAATAAATAGTCAAAACAAAGAGAGACTACGCCGCACTGCTGTTTGTTAGATCAGCAGCTTGTTTCTTTGGGCAAGATGAAGAAAGGTGGCCTTTTTCACCACATTCATAGCAAGTTCTTCTCCTTATCTTCCCACTAATAGCAGCGCCTTCGGGGACTGCAATATCGGCTTCCTTTGGTTCGGCTTCCTCTGGTTCGGCTTCCTCAATATCCGGTTCCTTAGGCGGTGGTGGCATAGATTTGGAATTGCTTTCTGGTGCTTTTTTTGGAACTGCACATCTTATTCTCACAGGTCTGCCAGAAACAATGTTTTGATCCAGTTGCAATGCCATGTTTAGAGAAAGACTATCAGCGAAATCCACATGGGCATAACCTCGAAACTCGCCTGTTTCCTTGTCTTCACCAAATCGAATAGCAGAAATATTGCAACCCGAGAGGAGTTTACGCAGTTCATCTTCAGTTATATCCCACGATAAATTTCCAACATACACCCTATTGTAACCTTTCATGATTGCAGGGGCAAAATTAGACGTTTTTTTAGGTCTTGTCAACTTATAGGGCTGAATTTTCAAGAATAGTCCACCCCTGGATAAGATCGAGTTTCCGTAAGCATGAGACAGGAAAATTACAATGCTTGTAATAAGACGTAGTTTTTGGGTATTACTCACATGTCAGATCCATCAAAGGCCAAGGCTCTTTTGGCTGCAGCTTCAGTCTGCAAAAGGAATGCATGAACAGAATCAACTATCAAGCCTACAAGAACTCCCTTCAGTAATAAAAATAACCACATTTTGAACTTGAGGCATAAAAAATATCTCCCTCCCTCCCTCACCTAAAACCGAGCAGTTCTAATACCACGTGGCCTCTGGAATAACCAAAATTACTCAAAGACAACCTTAATGACTTTCCTCTACCAAGGGGCCAAGTCGAGCCGAACATTTCACAGATTAGACCAGGGTGCCACAGGAGAAAGGACCTAACACATCCGTCTTATGTATTTCACAAGGCATGAATGCCGAGTACTACAACACATGAACTACCAACACGGTCAGGACCATTACAAAGCCAAGAGAGAAGCATAAACCTGCCACTTTTACAAGTTAGGGTGAGTTAGTGCACCTTAAAGACAAAGCATAGCTAAAAGATCGTGTCCAATCTGAAATCTTTTGCCCTCCTGTTAAGCTTCTAGTATGAATTATTCACATCAAGTAATCAACCGATATTATTTCTTCATCTAGGACAATAAAGCATCCTTTTTGGGTCATAATCACCAGATGTTCCTTCCGCTCAAAACCAAAGTCAGTCGACATTGCTTATTGCAGCATAAACGTTTTTCAGTTTTATGCTTGGGAGAGTAAGTGAACTGTAAAGATAGAGTGCATCATTAAATGGTGTTGCCAGTATCTGTTATTGAGCTCAACCAAAAGCATTCAGCATATTGAGATAAATCCCTCCATTTGGATCATAACTTGTTATCACCAGATGTTCCTTCCACTTGAAACCAAAGAGGGAGATCCTGTGAAAGCAACACAAAGTTTGCAGCCAATGTGGATGGAGGCAGAAAAAAGGGCCCGTGGGCATATTTAAAAAGAACACACGTAGTGCTTATTTATACTCAAAAACTCTAATGATGGTAAATGTAATATAATCACTACTGGTCATTACTTATACGAGTGTTTAACACCCAAAAGAGAGATGATAAAAACACAGTAAAATTTCCGGAAACGTGACGAATGGAGACAGAAAAAAGGGGATGAAACTTGAATAACGGCAGAATGTTTGCTGCTAATGTGGATACCATTTTTCATTCAAGTTAGTCAACCAAAATACGCCGAGAAAACGACATGATGTTTGAATGTCTGAAACAAAGGACCCAGGTAATTATAAGTGACATCCTTCTTTCTCATGACTCAGAATTTTCACTATGTAAGACAGAAATATGGATGAACCCAGTGGCTAGGTATCTGTGGATACCAGTGTTCATTTAAGTTGGTCAACCAAAAGAGGCCGAGAAAATGATATGATGTTTGAATGTTTGAAACAAAGGACCCAGGTAATTGATTATAAGTGACATCCTTCTTTCTCATGACTGAAAATTTTCACTACATATAGACAGAAATATGGATGAACACTGTGGCTAGATATCTGCACCCTAAGGAAGAACTACGTGGGCTAGCAAGTCATAATGAAGAATGGGATAGTTTTTGGGCTAGCCTCAACAAAACGACTGACAATACGAGAGAGAGAAATACGAGAGAGAGAGAGAGAGAGAGCATCTGTTGTACATGGTAGTTGTTTTCCACCAAAAATCAAGCCACCCAAGCTAAACCTTAGCCGTCACTTGCTATTGGCCTCCAAATGTATGACTGCCTTCGCTCATCCACAACCGATACTAGTTGGTTGTAATTTAACAGGTTTCACATCACCCAGTGACATCTTTCTCTCACCCTGAAAGTATCTATAATGATTGGTAAAGGCCCGAATATAATATCCACAAAGAATCTGTGTTTACTAGTATTGCATCAAAAAGCGGTGGCATGGGAGATATGGAGTTACTTCCGGCCAATTTTAAGGTTCCTTGGTAATGCAAGATTCAGCTGTTGAAATGATGAGGAAGGACAAAAGTTGAATGAAGAAGAAAGCCAGGATGGTGGCACAATTATGCCTCATGTGGTGCTCATTAGGGGAAAGGAATCAACGTACTTTTCAAGAAATGGACTTGGTCCACATGGAGTACAGTTTTCAATTTTGAGTCAAGCATCGTTGACGCAAATACCATTGTATGAAGGTCGCCCCATTTGGTGCTATTCTAATACACTTCACTTGTTGCCCAAGAGAGTTGTTCTACCTCTAAACGATGTGCCACCTCATGTTTAGTTATTCTTTCACCAGTCAATATTACGACGAGAATAGTGCACTAGACGGAAAGTCGCCATCAGTGAAGAACAAGTTGGTTGACAACTGGAGAAGGTTCCTCCAAGGGACAGAGATACAAAGTAAGCACTAGGGGGAACAAGCAGTTTCGGAATAATACAACTCTTGCTTCACTTTCACACTCAAAAGCAACGGCCAATAACTACAGTGACAATGGAGATCAAGGGGATGAATTAGGAGCCCAAACTCCACAGATTACAGAAAGAAGAAGACCTTTACACCTTACACCTGACAAGAAAATATTGACAAAAAGTGTTGATGACTGTAAGGCCTGAATCACTTCCACACTTCACCACAGAAATTTTGGGATAAGATATCCAGCTTAGTAGCTTTTATGTCCAAAAGGTGACATTGGTGACAATTCTTTCCAAAAAAATCCCTCTAAGAGAAATACAGTAAAGAAAAACAGGACGAGGACACGTGCCCGAACTAACTACCCATAACATTCACAATGTAGACACCGTAGAATTTAATTTCATTATGCTTATTGTCACAAAGAATTTCAAAGTTCGATATCAAACTTGTGATATTGATCGTCCTGAGAACACCCATCCACAACCAAATATATACTCACTAACATACTCAAGATGCTCCCCAACACACATCTATGGCGTAAACTCTATATCCATTCACTTATAAAGCATCAATCTGCACTCCAAAGGGTTGTGATGTGTGCCAACCAACATTTTTCACGTGCATCGTGGATGAATTAAAAAAAAGTAAAAAACGAGCACGACTAAAATGCAAAAACTAGCATATGAAGGTACCTACCTTGAAGTTGATGATGGCAATTCCTCTAAACTTCCCACTCTCAGGAAACATCATACAATCAACTTCAGTAATAGTACCACAACCTTCAAAGTAGCTTCGAATATCATCCTCGGTCGAGTAATATGGAATTCCTCCCACGTAGACCTTTGTAGGAGCCTCCACAATTTCTGGACTGTAAAAATAGACACATGAAATCAATGAAAAGCTACAAACACAAAGCGCCTTAAAATCAAAGTAAAATAATCCTCGAAAAGAAAATTCGTGATGATTTTGAGCCCCAACTTGTTCCCATTAAGATATATGAACGTAAAGGAGAAAGGGAGGGTCATAATAGCATCCTATCCTGACTTGGAACTGTGAGAGAGAGAGAGAGAGATCAAATAATGGGATTTTATTTTTCCCTTTCAAGATATTCTTCCGAACTGCTTCCTAATGTATGATTTAGAATACTGCAAATTTATTTTTCCCTGCCATATCATTCTTCCAAATTGCGTTGTAATCAAACTAATGCTCCACGAGAGAAATTACTAGAATGAAGCCCACAAACCCCTAATTGGTATCAAACAACCAGCAAATTATTTTGGGAGGAGGGCAGCTTCAGTCCCACCTTTCACGTAATCAAATCCTCCTATACGAAACAAATTCAGCTCACTTCAAACACACCAAAAAAAAAAGACAAACAAAAATCCAAGCAGGCTGATAGAAATTGAACCAAAAGCACATAACAAAATGAACCCAACCAAAGAACGCATAAACATAGAAACCACAGAAATCCAATTTTACTATGTGGTACTCTAATAGGAATAAGCAGAAACATACCTATTACCCACCATAAAAGTTTCTGTCACACCAGGTTCACTTACTCCATTAGCACTTTTCTCACCCTCCACTTCCTCAGCCTTCTTAGCCTTCTTTTTCTTCTTCTTCTTCTTCTTCTTCTTCTTTTTCATCTTCTTCTTCATCTTTTTCTCGCCATCTTTCACTACATCCTCTACCGACTCCGACCCAGCACTCTCCAATCCTGCTTCGCCTTTCTTCCTCTTTCGTTTCTTCTTCTTACCATCCCCATTTTCTAACCCAACTTCCTCGCTGTCTTTCTCCAAGTCACCATTTCCATCTCCGGTCACACCCTCTGGACCCTGCAAAGAAAGGTTTTCTCTAGGTTTCTCTCTCAAAGATGGGTCTTTTCTGCGTTTCTCTCTCTTGGAAACCCTGGGTTTCCGGGTTGCGGAGCCCAGGAGGGATGCTAAAGACCCCTGTTGGGTATGCGATTTTGGGTCCGGGTTCTGTGCTTCCTCCGATGCTGTTAAGGATTCGACCAGAGAGACTCTGAGCTTCTGCTTTAGCTTTTTGTTCGATAACACCATTTTTTTAAGGAAGAGGGAGACGGTGCTGGTGGGAGGAAGGGAACTAGCGATTGGGGTTTCTTCGGCGGTTGGAGCTGAAGGTAACGAGCACAACCTTGATTGCAACGACGTCGTTTTATTCTGTGTTGAGGTATAAATAACACCCATGGTTATTGTAGTTTTATCTTTATTATTTTTACAATATGCAATCGGTTTTGAAATTACCTTTAGTGACTAATTTTCAAAGACTTTCCACTGCTAATTGGGGGCCATTAAAATTAAAAAAATTTGCCCTATATGAACGGATCCATTATCTTAATTTTATTTTCTATCTCAACTATTTCATCGCGATCCCAACCCCCGCTACCCATTCTGTTGCCCTAAGACCATCATACCACATAGAATTGATGTGGGCAGCAACAACGGATTTGGTGTGGTAGGCATGGAAGGTGAATAAGACTTTTGATTACTGCGACAGTCATAGTGTAATTTATTTATAATTGAAAGTAAGATATTATTCTCGTATGAAGTATATGAATATTTAATTTCTTTTTAATTTTTGTTCGTGAGATTGTAGAAGAAGGGGACATAAAGTAATTGCTGAGCAAAAATATAGCATTGATCCCAAATCAAATACTGGCAAAAGATCAATACATAGGTATCCCTACAATAACGTTATGATGAATTAGGACTAGCGAGTTTTGACAATATAATTTATAGTTACGTAACTCCAATTTCACTCTATTCTAAACTCAAGTCATTTGATTAAAATTATCTCTTTTTTTTTATATAGATCGATTATCTAAAAGTTGATACGATAAATTTGACAAAATAAAAATATGTCAAATTTAAAAACAAAGACTATAATTTTTATTTCGATTGTTGCTACTCTGTCTCGCAGTTGGAGTATGACAAAACCATGTAAGGTTGCAAACAAAAAATAGAAAATGCGGCTCAATTTGAACAAAGAGAATAACAAGAAATTTGACGAGAACCAAAATAAAGAAGAAAAAATTACAACACAAGAACAAAATACATTAAATAACTTGAGGAAACTTATCCAAAAAGCACCCCATAGCCTAAACAATTTGTTTTCTCCCTCCCCCCTAAAACCTTATTCAATCCCTCCCCCCAAAGAAAAAGAAAAACCAAAGAGATGGAATTTCTAATAATCTGTTGTGGGTAGTTGTTCATGAGCATTATCAGTAATAAAGATGTTGTCATAGATAATTGCAGCAATGCCGGCACCAACAAGTGGGCCGACCCAATAGACCCAGTGGTTGGTCCAGGTCCAGCTAACCACTGCAGGCCCAAAAGAAACTGCTGGGTTCATGGAGGCTCCATCGAAGGCCCCACCGGCTAAGATATTTGCACCCACAATGAAACCAATTGCAATGGGCGCTACAATCCCCACATTACCCTTCTTGGGATCCACTGCTGTTGCGTACACGGTATACACCAGCCCGAATGTCATCACTATCTCGAACACCAACGCGTTCGAGGCCGAGACGCCGGAGGAGAGGGAAAATGCCGAGGTTGTCTGCAGGCACAACACCCATTACTCTGCAATTTTGATGTGAGAGATAGGAATCAAACAATAAATTAAGTGAGAGATTATTTTTCATGTTACCAATCCGCCGGTGGCAAACTTGAGAAGCAAGCAAGCAACAACTGAACCCAGCAACTGAGCAATCCAATACAATATGCCCCTCAACAGTGTGATGTTGCCACCAAGAAACGCTCCGAATGTCACGGCGGGGTTGACGTGACCCCCTGAAATGTTTGCACCAACCGAAACCGCCACAAACAGAGCAAACGCATGAGCTAATGCCGCTGCCACCAGCCCCGCCGGAGTCGTTGACCCGTCGTCCGTTAGCTTGTCTGTCAATTTCATCCACCCGATTGATTAATCAGGCCCCTAATTCATTTCTCTTGAACCCACAAATAAATAATGGAAATGACAAAATATTATAGAAAACAAAATTATATTTACACACCTAGTACCGCCTAACACTAGTTTAATAAGTAGTGACAGTACTTTCAAGTCATTTAAACCAATGGACTACGTACTAATTATGATCAAAAATGCTACAAACACATCATTTTTACACATCACTTAAAACTACGCCGTTTTGTATTAAGAAAAAATCATATTTATTTTTGACCCACATCGCTCAAAACACATTTGGATCTTTCTTAAAACAAAACGACGTAGTTTTAAGTGATGTGCAAAAGTGATGTGTGTGTAACACTCTTGAATTATGACCAACCTTAAAAAAGTTCACCAAAATAATTTCAATTTTTTAAATTATTTTTATCATATCTGAATTTAATTTAATTAATATTTTTTTACTTTGTTAAATTTCTCGTAATAATTTATAAAAATTTAATAAAAAATAATATATGCTAATTTCTTTTTTAAATAAAGACAAAATATTATTTAAAAGAAAAGTTAATCAAACTCAATACATTGTTTTTTAATCAAATGATTACTACCATATCATGTTGGTGAATAAAATAAGCTCAGACTAAGACAACTTCTCTAACAGTTTTATTGTCTTATGTTTAATTACTTGTAACTTACATGTACCGATTAAATCTGTGATATTTAGGATAGAGAATTCTATTTCATTTACACAACTAATTACCGTAAACATTTCTTTTTCCATTAAAATTTTAAAACAATCAGAGTATTCAGTCTGGAATTTTGCATGAATATAAACTTACTGAAGGCCATGCCGGACCCTTCCCCTGCAAATACAAAAATGACCATAGAGAAGAACTCCGCCAGCACCGCCCTAAGGGCATCGGGGTGGCTAGCTTCTCCCGGCGTTCCCACGGCAATTCTGTAAATAGGCATTTTTCTTTCCTTTTATCCTCTTCGACCGACCTAGTACAAAAAACTCTTGCTCAGTCCCTTACTTGCTATGCCTTCTCTCTCTCTCTCTCTCTCTCTCTCTCTCTCTCTCTCAGTATATAGCTCACTTGCTTAGTGGGACTTCCTGTAGGCTATATATACACATACCCAAAATAACGGCCCAAGAGCCGGTCCAACCGGTTGCCTATAACAAAATGAGAGCCGTTTTTGTTTTTTCTGGAAACCACTAGTCGGTATCAATTAACAGCTAAGAAGCCGCCCTTATAGTTCGTCATGGTCATCCCCATATGTGGTGGTGATTTAGTCTAGGCCCCACTTGGTCGGAGATCATGTGGTTGGGTGGCCGCCCAAATGACGTGGTGGGCCCACTATACAACATATGAACCTCGTGGCGGTAGACATGGCCGGCGAGTCATCGGGGATTGTATCAACCGACCATTGAACAGTATGCGTCATAATTGTGTGTATTTATTTTGTGTGGGAGCAAATTCCAGAGAATTTTTATTCTGTTGATGGGGACTAGGGGGTTAGGTTGGGTCGGCTCTGATGGGTCCACAATGGTATAACAATTGATCCACGCCAGCCGGCCAATAGGTGGACCATCACGGAGTCATTTAAAATTTTACTTTATTTATTTATTTTTATTTTTTTGTTTCCTAAAAAAAATTTAATTAAATTCATTATAACTATTCAACTTTCTATAATAAATTTTATTTTTTTACCATATTTGTCTTCTTACTATATTTTTTATATCTCTTTTAAGATTCTAATTGTTAGTAAATAAACTGTAAACCATAATACAGATTGATTTATGGATTTGCTGTGACAAAACGAGGGGAGCAAATGTTTTTTATGGGGCTGTAAAGTAGTAGGAATTATTATGAGAATAAGTTAAAATGAATGAAATGGGGGGGGGGGGGGGGGGGGGATGGATAAGGTATTATACCATCTTTTGATGCTAGTCTTTTGTCTTGATGTAAGATAGACTTGATCGAATGTGGTGTTTAGTCAAAAGAAGATCTAGTTAAATCAACTCTTGACGGTTGTGATTTTGGGAGAGAATTTTGATAGAAGTCCAAATGGATTGTTAAGGGTTTTACATCGCCTAGTAAATTTAAAATTCAACGCTATATATAGTGGATCACCTTAACAATCCATTTGGACTGTTAAAATACAAAATCTTTTAAAGTTATAAGCGCGCTAATACTAAATGAAACTTCATAGTTAAATGTACTTGTCTTGTAACAATGCAATGATGAGTGATTTATTGTGAATTTTTATGGAGCTTGAACGGTTAAAATGGATAATATTGTATAAGATGAGAGCAAATCGTTACAAAAGATCTCAAATTCAATTCTTTTTACTAACAATTCTTATAATCATCTCACTTTTTACACGTAAATATGTAAAATAAAAAAAATTATAAAAATTAATTCAAAGCATGCACAAACTGATCAGAAATATGTTATATTACCAAAAAAAAAAACAATATCTGATAAAAACAATCGAAGAAGAAGAAACTTATTGAGTAGCTTTGAAATTGAAAGTCAGCATTGTTTGTTAACGTGTATGCGCAAATTAACAAAGGATGAAATCAAATTCAACCCACTTTGATTGGACCGACCAAACTCATTGGATTAGAAAAATGTTCAAACTCCCCTTTGAAATATCCATCGAATTGCAATCCATTTGATTTTGCAATTGTAGGGCCCATAATAAAATATTCTTGGACTGTGATTGGTCGGTGAAGCCCAAAGCTGAACTGGTTTGTGGAGGGTGATTGCCTACATGTTTTGCTCTCATGTTTCACAATACATAGGGGCCAATTTGTTACAGTTTACGTTGAATGTTATCATTCTCAAAATGGTTATTTGGATTTTTTATATTCAGAATTTATTTATTTTATTATACCACGAAAATAATATTTGAAGAATTATTTCATTCGTTTGGAGATAATTTTATTCTGTATCTATC
>JABCMJ010021011.1:0-29576 GCA_014822125.1 Arbutus unedo | reverse complement strand
CTTCCCCCATCCCACCAATGTGGGACTAAGAGTTAGGAAACCAATTTCCATTCACTCTTACTTCCAACAAACCGTTCATATCGTGCCCTCGTAGATAAGTATGTTTTTATAAAAATTAATTAAATTGGACATCGATAATTATATGTGCAGAAGATAAAAAAACTAAAGATAACTAGGAGTCTTTTTCAGTTTTTCAAGCATTGCTCCTGAAGCACTGAATAATTTTTCAATACCAAGAGTTATCTTTAGTCTTGATTTGGTGGTTGGTGGTGAAAATCTCTCACCATGAGCAAATTGAAATGAGCTCATTTCCACTATATGGCAGGAAAAAAAAAAGTAAATAAAGTATAAGAACAAGTCAACACACTTTTAATACACAGATTCAGACACAGATGTGTTCGGAACTGTTTAATGCACATGGAGTTCACATTATTCTGTAAGACTCACATGCATCTGACAGTTTCGGATACATCTGTATCTAGATCTGTGTGTTAGAGGTGTTAGAGGTGTGTAGACTTCCTCAAAGTAGTAATGGAGGAACTTGAATTCATGCAACAACAATGGACTGTTCCTTTTTTATACATACATACACATCTCTCTCTCTCTTTCTTTTTGTATGCATACATCTCTCTCTCTATCTTATTGACTTCTATGTACTGTTTCCATATTGACTTGTATGGAGGATCAACTGACCTTTTTCTTCAAATTTAGCTTCCCAGTTGTGGGGTAGATGTGCTGCTGCTATCTTTTAACGGTGATTTGCCCTGAACTTCTGTTCGTACACCAAGATTTCTTCTTCTTGCTTCCTGGTTAAAACATATCAAAAAAGTCAAATCAACTGTCAAGAACAGAGGTCTGGAGCGTCCGGATAAGATTAAGAAAAAAGGTAAGATGATCACGATTTCAAAGAAGTAGCATGTGCTCCGTTCTAGTCCACCTCACACAGTCTTTTGTTCATATTGTCTTTTCCTTGTGTGAAAAATGTCATGAAAAGAAACGTTTGGATAAGGAAACCTCCAGAGATTGCTTCAAAGTCAGGTAATGGAAATTATGAAAGTTACAAGCCAACTAGATATTTCGACAAAGCTAACAGAGTTCTAAAGTTAAAAAATATCCGCAGAAGTATCCAATTACAGCAAGGGATAAATATGAATTCTTAGTTCAAACATGCCATGCAGAATCTTATTTTTTGGAGTCCAGTTTCATTCACATTTGAGTCCCAGGGTGATCATCACTTTTATACTATACTTATACTACTAAGCTCTTTCACTCGCTACTCAGATTACACCCATCGTTTAGTTGAGTATGATAACTAGCCTATAGATGAATATGACTGGACAATTATCGGCCCATCATTTCGATTCATTCCCTCACGAAGAATTGCCAAAAACATTCAACTCTTTACGTGTTCCAATATAAAGGATTACTGCTAATCTTTTAATGATACTACCAGAAAAAACTATCAGAGGAACTCAAACCAAACCAAAGTAAGCCTTGTAGCCCAATCACCATGAATCTTTTTATCTCCATTTTGTTTGTGACGGATTATGTACATATTAATTCTCGAGTCCAGTTGGGCTCGTTGTGCTAGTTTCTTTCTTGTCTGTCAGATGAAAAGAACTAGTTTGGGTTCAGAATGAGCCTAACAAAAAAAAGACAAACAGTACATATATATTAAGAGTTGCTTTCCCATGAACACATGAAATACATTATATGAGTAAGGTTATTCCCGGAAGGGTGGAATCTTTGGTTCAATCCCTATCCATCACAGTGTATCGCTTGACGCCCTCTTCACTGTGGAAAACTTATCTAAGGTTTTAGAATTCCTTTCTCTTCCAGATTGGTGACCTGGATAGAAGGAACCGAAGCACCTCCTATGTCACTTCAGGCTTCCCCTCCCCCCAGGACTTTTCAATGACTAATTTGAAACAATGATATCTGAGTTTCTTTCTTCTGTAGGCATTCTTAATATCAGTTTGGCTGCCAAGAAGGTAGAGAAAAGCAAGAGAAAATGTAGAACCCACAAACCATTTGGCATAAAGAATGGATAGAAAGAACTAACAGGGTTTGGACAGAAGAAGCTGACCTGACTAAATGGTGACCTCACTTGAAAACTTGAGTTGGTGAAAGATTGTCCATATGTAATGGCACCTCTATCACCAGCTCCATTATCCGAACCAAGGTCACTGAGTCGCTGAAGCTCCGGTAATATGACCGTAGCAAGGTCTGGCCTGTCTTTCCTCCTCAGCTCGCAACACTGTATAGCCAATTTAGCGAACAACAACGCCTCTTCGAATGGCCAATCGGTCACAGCAGGATCAAGCATCTCCAAAAATGTTCCCTTCTCAATAGCCCTCCCAATGTGATGGGTCAGACCCATAGGAGGCTTTGATGTAATGATTTGCAACAGCATGATTCCAAATGAGTATATATCTGATTTCACGCCAAGCATTCCAGTTTGTTGATACTCTGGGTCAATGTAACAGAATGTCCCAGCAGCTGCTGTCATTTGATATTGGGTGACACTATCAGCCACAGATGGTGGGACTAACCGGGCTAAACCAACATCACTGATTTTGCTCACGTAGTTTCGGCCTAAAAGGATGTTTGCCGGTTTGAGGTCTCTATGCACCAAAGGCTCGGGCTTTGCTTGGTGAAGAAAAAGAAGAGCAGTGGCGATTTCAGCGGCTATCTTGAAACGGATTCTCCACGGAATAGGGGGAGTGTTGTTTCTCCTGAATAGACGGTCTTCTAAGCTTCCCTTTTCCATGTACTCGTAAACAATGCATCCGTATTCAGGGCACGCACCTAGAAGAAGAACCATGTGCGGGTGTCTCATGTAGCTTAGTACCTCAATCTGGACATAACATAAGAGAAAATTAGATGCTTAAGTTAAAAGTGTTTGAAGACAGACATGAGTACGTTCTTCAGGATTGTTTTCCAAATAATCATAAAAAGCGGTTGTAAGACATTTAATGCCATATGGTTAGAAGTCCTGTGCTGCACCTTTTCTTCGCATTTTTGTCCTTTTGGTCCCCTGTTACCCCTTTGACTCGTTTAGCCAGTCAAGCAGCCGGGGAACTAGAGTTCGGGTGAGTGTGAAGGTCCACTTGGTGATGAGGAATAAATGAATGTTCAGTTTTGACTTGATGATATGAACTGTTCAGTCTAAATTGTATTTGGTTCATTTCAGTCATTCTAATCTTCTTTGACTTCCGGTAGAGAGATGTATCGGTAACTATTTGATCCCCCAATTGCTGATAATTTGTTGGCACAAGTACCCAGTAGCCAAGGGTATAGGGCTGTATGGTTGTTGTGACAAGTTCTTCCAAAAGCCATGAGATGAAGAAGATTAAATTATGCCGCTTTTGGCATTTGAGAAACAGATTCCCCTAAGGAGAGGGATCTCGGAGGCAGGGCTGGTGACCGGAGTGAAGTCGTAACAAGGTAGCCGTATCGAAAGGTGCGAATAGATCACCTCCTTTTCAGGGAGAGCTAATATTTTGGTTTGACACTGTTTTTGAATCCAGGTCTACCAGAACTACCTTAGTGAAGTTCTTTTTTCTGTGGTTGATGTTATTTCAGGCCTAATCCAACTTTCTCATTGAGATTGAGCCTGAAAATGCTTCTTTTACGCGTGTTAATCCTGAAAATGCTTCTTTTACGCGTGTTAATTATTCCATTTACACCCACGATTGCTATCAACAAAGAGAAGATGTGCCGTTAACGAAGAACAATACTTGCCTCTCGTTGGAACTGCTTTTTCCCTTGAGACATCTCCGGCTTCAAAACCTTTATGGCAACAGCTGTGTGGTCAAGAAAGGCTTTATAAACCGGTCCATATCCTCCTTCGCCAACCTTCAATGAACTGGAGAAGTACTCTGTTGCAATTTCAATCTCTTCAATGGTGTATTTTCTGTACCGGATCTCAGTGCGTGCCAATGCATTCATAGCTTTCTTTCTCTCTTCTGACTCGTGCATAGCCTTCATCTCTGCATTTTTTCGCTTCTGAACCTCCAGTTCTGCTAGTCTTCGCGACGTCTTTGCCGCTTCAAGGGCAACCCTGGTTTTCTGTTTTTCCATCTCAGCCATAGCCAATGCAGCCTCTTGGGCTTGTGTGGCAGCCTGTAACTTACGTGCCTCCTCCGTTTTCCACTGATCAATCTCTCTTCCCTGGGAACACAATACTATTATTTGTAGTAGCATTTGGAAAGAATTAACGTAGAAACTATTCAATATCCTCCCCTAAGTTGGGAAACATCCATCTTGTTCTCATCAAGATTGTTTTTCCTTGACTTGACAAGTCTTATTGACATGCTGGACCTTTTTGTCTGCGGCCTTATTTTGCGTATATGGGCGGCATCCCCTCAATGCCTTCTTTTTAATATACGGTTACTTTTGCTTATTAAAAACAAAAGAAAAGACTGCTATACCTTCTCTTTGGCAGCAATTGCTTCTTTGCAAGCTGAATTGTACATCTCCGTGGTTTGCTTCAGTTCAAGCTTTACTCTCCTCATTTCAGCTTCTACTTCCCTCTGTAATACCCTCATTTCAAATGAAGGCGAGTAAGTTGGTCCACTGTAACGAAACTTTGTAACACTACAGGTCATGACCCTATCCTTCTTTTTTTCTTTTTTTTTTTGGAAAACAAGTTTTTCATATCAACCTTCGCTTTGGAACCAGGAGATGAAAAACAAAGCAATGGAAAGCATAGAGTCAAGGAATTTCATGGCTAATGTATGCATATAAAACCACAGAAACATAAAAACCGCCAGGGTACAAAAAGTACTAGTTTAATCCCTTCAATCAAAGAGAGAGAACTAGGTGCCTTCTGAAAAGTGAGTGTCCATCACCATGGAACTGCGATGTGCTTGGAATGTATGCATATCGTAGAACTGCAATACGCTTGGAAATGGAATGTACCAAGGAATTTAATCAGTCTATTTTGTTTCAAATACCACATGCAATTAGTTTCGCACTTCATTATTTTGTCCTAATATTTTTCTTTCCCTGAAACTAATGTAAAGAAATACACATTGGAACCATGACACAGTGTACCACAAGACTATTGTACTGAACTTACTGATGCTTGGGATGAGACAGAGCTCCTGGAAACATCTGATACCTGAGACCGGTCTAAATTTTCATAGGACATATCAATAGACTGAAAACTGGGTGGTCCTGAAAAATCACTTATCTCCGTAGTGGAATCTTGGTGGGAAGAACTCCCATCAGTGTGAACCCAAGGATTCAGATTGCTAGGTGAATGTTGTGAAGGAACAATGCTGCTGATTGGACGTCTGGGTGAAGCCATAATACTTCTGGGGATCCTGTCACGTGGAGTTGACTGTGTGACATCACTGCTCCTATCAAATGATACGCTCTCGGACCCTCCACTTCTCCAGCTGCTTTGGCTGGAACTTCTGTAGTAGAAGGCAAATACTGAAACATGAGAAAAATAAGCTTTCAAATCTGGGAGGATTGCCCAGAAATTTCTATCTGAAAATGTTTCCTGTGTAATCTTAGGCGAGCATCGGTATTTCTATGTAATTTATGCACTTTTCCAAATTTTAGGAACCACAAATTGTAACGAACTAGGATGTCAAAGAATCTTTTGCTACTAAGCCAGCCAATGTTAGCAGCCCACGAGCCTAATACATAGTTCCGTCTGTGGAGCCTAAAGTCTTGTCCGTGCAAGTAAGGAGAGAAAGGGGTGCCATTCCTTCAGGATAACCTAAAAGGTGCAGTTTTGTTTTTCTAGATATATTCCACCCTATGAAAGTAAAGGAGGAACTAAAAGGCATTACATTAGAGCCTCAATGATATAATTATTTGGCTACGGGCTGAGAAAGCAGAGGGTTTAGTTGGATGCATTTAAGAGACTTGGATCATTTGAATGACCTGGTTGTTTAAAAGCAATGCCATTGAAGACTCCTCAGGTATTTCTGACAAATGATCATTTTATCATTTGTTTCAAAAGTTTCCCTGCCACGTCAATTTGGCATGGCTGCATGGAGAGTTGGGGTTAGCATCATCGGTACGATTCTCTTGTTAGTTTACTATTATCCACGTCAAAAGAGTACGCAAGTGAATTCTTGACTTACCGATATAAATCATCAGATCGTGGAGTCTCCAATGAAAACCTTGGTTGAGATGATCGATTGGAACTAGTTGCACTGCTAGGCGTACACGGTTGGCTGGCTGTCCTGGCATTCTGAACTTTCCCCTTTGATGCAATGTACACTGAGCAGAAGTCTGGTGCAGATTTGCACACAGTAGTCGGCACATCTACGTTTCTAAACGCCCTAGGTTCCAAAAATATGAACAGTGTCACTAGGAGGGGAGAAAGAAAGGGAAGTTTTGACTCAAACCGCCTCAAGGGATCCAAAATGTGCCAATAGCCTATAGGCAAAATATAAACCTGTCATCCAGGAACCAAATCATGGCACTTTGCGATTCAAATGTTTTCTCCAAGCAACAATAAGAATGTGTAGGTAAACAAGTTGCCTGTTTAATGTTAGTTTCTAGAGGAAAGATATCCCCAAGGGAAACTTAATATCGATGCTAATTCACAGGTTCTAGAACAAAGGTTGCCCTTAGTTGTATCAAAAGCTGTATACCTACTAATCAAGCAAGGCAGCCGGTGCTGTTGGAACACAAAATCATTGGAAAATGAGGCTGTATGTTCACATAGATGCGTGATACAAATGTGTGTCCATATGTGTTTGTGTGCTTGTGTGTGTGTGTGTGCATATTATATGTATGTGTATACATAGAGAGAGGGAGAAAGAGAGACCTTATGAGAGCATTGCGGTTGGAAGCACCGAGGACGATATTGGTGATCGAGGCTGTCTGGATAAAATCAACAAGTGCACTCGAAACATCAATGTCGTGGAGGACCACCTCCTGTGCTCGAACCTGATATTACCATGGGGAAGAAATCAGACCTTGGGGATCTGAATGGCGGCAAACGTACTAAATTTTACAGGTTTTAGTGGGGGGGTTGCCTGCCTACGTAATTCTACTTATCTAAGGCTTAAAAAAGCTTTTGTTCACTTTATCAAAACCCGTAGCATGCTATTTAGTGCACGAGCGAAACTAACTCCTGAGAGGCAATTCATAGTGGGATCTTCGAGTTTTGCTCAAAATGACTGGCATCCGATTTAAAAAAAGAAGGTGAAATTAAGGTTTAGTTGGCTTGGTAAGAATGCCAAAACACCATTCTTGGTGCTGAAGTCTTAGCATTTGTTGCCATTTTCATTCTAATAAACATGCCAAGCGTATTGTGTGGAAAGGGAAAAGGGAAGTAGCTTGCTGCCTATATATGCAGATATATATACTGTGGAGTTTGGTTCATATAGTTACCCCTTTGCGAGCACAGAATCCTCGATATGGAAGGAAGAACTCCTTCTCACTTTCCAATGGTGCATGACCACCTTTAGGAACATCCTCCTCTGCAAAAAGCAACACAACATATCGAAACTTAAAGCAAATAAAACAATGGAGAAATTGATACCAATAAGGATAGCAAACATCATGGCTATCTCAGTTTTGATTATGATTGTCAAGGAAGATGCACTTATAACTGTATGACCGAAACTGATGATGTGAATCCCTTTTTGGCATTTTCTCATACCCTTAATCTGCATTCACAGTTCACAATTCATGAACAATTAACAATACAAAAAATCCAATTCGATTTTGCATGCCATCCCCATCATCACACTGATTGTGACGAAAGGTGCCTCGAATTTTCTTCACCTCCTCAATTTCCTCACCGTGCTCCATACACAAAATGGGTTTTTCTTCTAATTGCAAGGATCCATTGCAGTGGATGATGCATTAACAAGCACAAAACCCAATATCAAAAGCACCAAATCAAACCGAACCGAAAATCTAGCGTCCCCCCAATCAATTGGATTGCTAAATGAATCCTTATTCACCATTGTGAAAGCCTATATATACTACATTACCTTCAAACAAAAATCATATATTTTCCTACCATTTCCATTTCCATTTCCATTCATATCGCAAATGATTTCGAAAGGTCGAGGGTACCTACTGGATTGCAAACTTTGAGTCTTGACATAGACGAGAATAACAGTAGCGCTCTTCTTCAACAAATTATCTACAGCCCATCTAACGGCGTATTCGCTGTTCTTGTCTTTATCAATCGCAATGGCTGTGGTGGGGATTTCTTCTTCTTTTGAATTCCGCGACGATGATGAAGAGGATGATATGGGCGACGGAGACATCACCGCCACCGCCTCCGCCTCCGCCTCCTAAATTTCTCGCCGGCAACACCACCACCACAAGAAAAAGGTCAAAAAACAAATGAGGTAAACTACTTTAACCAACTTATGAAATCTTTTCCTTTTTTGTATAAAGGTGAGGTGTCAACATTTTGACACTTTTCTAAATCCGAAAGTCACATAAGATAGAATTTAAAAAACTAAAAAAAAAAAATCTACTAACACAAATTATTCATAAATATCCGAACACGGATACGTTCGGAATCGTTGAATGCACGTGAAATCCTTCATAATTATACAAATTTCACGTACATCTAATAATTTCAGATATTTTTGTATTCGAATATACACAAATAACTTACATTCTTAAACTTGTTAGAAAAAAAGCAAGAGATGCACCAAAAAGAACATAAAAATCAGCACACTTTTTCCAATCTCTATTTGACATGAAATCTAGTCATTGTCCAAAAAGAAAGAATTGTGAGTTTTGAATTATTTTTAGTTGAAATTGTCAAGAAGTTGATTAGAATATATAGTAAACAAATGGTTTTTAGTTTTGTACACTAATATTGACAACGAAAGAAAAAGAACATTCGATAACTCTTGGAAATATTATATACATTTTTCGTGTTATCATGATATAAATAACGAAATCAAAAGTCATATAAATATAGAACTTAAAAATTACATGAAAATGATCAAGTATAGTGTTAAAAATTATGTCCTTAAGATAAATTTTGTCATCGTTACGATACTTACGATTTAATAGGCGCATGTCTTACAGGATAAAATTATCGAATCTCACTAAAGCAGCATTATAATTAATAGACCTAGTGAACCAAATTATGTTCTTGTATTCTCTTATATGATGACTCAATACTCAAAAGACTATATAGAAAATTAACTAAAAACTCACTACTTTGTGTCTTCAAAAATCATTCTTTAAATAGTAGAAACACACACATATTTACAGAAACATACGTAACTAATCCAAATTGGCACAAAATGATAAAGTGACATAACTATAACTTTGACACAATATTTAAAGAAACGACATAACTATTCATCTGAATAGATGTCAACAACAAAACATAACTCTACACTAATTAATAACCCATTAAAATTATATAAAATTAAAAAAAATTATATTTGAATTTATTTAACTAATATTACATGTAAATTGTTTAGAGCCAATTTTTCATTTACTCCATAATAATTTTGAACAAATCAAAATTGTTAAAAAACTATTTTTCTAATAATAACCGAACAAAATAAAAAGAACCCTTGATAATAGAGCGAACTCTTTGAAAGAAATCATCTTTGCCCACCTTCTTGTACTAACACGTGAGACAAAAGGCCACATTTGAATCTATCTTTTAGGAATTTGATACGAGGAAGACGTAGAAAGAGATTGTAACACTTTTAATGGTCGGATATGAAAGTTGAGAGTTGGTTGAGCGAGTCTTTTCTTCGTATGCTTATCCAATGTTGTTTTTCTGCTTTTAACTGTTAGTCTTGAGTGAACACTTAACAAAAGGCTTAATTCAAACACATTGAAGATTAACAAATATTATACAAACATCTATGAAGTGTAGCAAAGAGGCTTGGTTTCACTTCAACTCTCGTCACCTGACTCAATCCTATACTAAAAACTCGAGTCGAAGCACTGCAAGCAAACAAAGATATACTTCTAGTTATCAAAACACAAACTACGTAGATCAACAAAGACTCGTTTTGAATCACACAAATATAGAAAGAGCAAGTAAAGATGTAAAGATATAATACAAAAGAAATTGTATCTGTTACTACTCTTTAACTATCATAAAATTAAAATGAAGTACTATATGTGTTCACATAAAACATGAATGCTATTTATAAAGAAGAGTATTCCGAACTACACATTGATAATTTTATGGAATTAAACTATTTGTGCGAATAATTAAATTATTCGTACGAATAATTTAACTTTTCAAAAACATCAGTATGAAATTCGGAATACCATTCAGCACATAAAAATATGAATCATTGGTACTATTTTTTATGGAGAAAGAAAATGTTATTAGGACCCACTTACCTAACCTACCACCTACACGTAGCTCAACCATTACCTAATTGAATTTGTGTCTTATCAAATTAGTGTAAATAATGATTACAACTTGGATTCTGATACTAGGAAAATGAGGTTTTCTAGTTCAAGAGGAGCCTAGTGTTGTAGAAGATCTTCAAATTCACAAAAAAATATCTTACTGAAAACCATAACTACAATATAGAAATGATGAATGGCCGTTGCAGTGGTTTTAAATTACAAAGAAAATATCTGTGATAAAAATGATTGGATTGAATCCAGAAATAAATCGACAAAGCTGGAAGCTCAACAAAATTTACATGTCTTAATTGGAGGTCAAATACCAGGTCAAGTCGGTAATTTGATTCCGATGAACTTTCTGAAGATCTTGAAAGAATTTAAGACTGACGTCAGACAAGACATATGTTCAAAACAAATTTGATAGCACGTTTAGATCATAATTAACTATAAAAATAAAACACATAATGGTAGAAAGGTACGCTTGAAAAGTGCAAAATATTTTTATTTTACTTTTTTTTATCTTTAACTTGATGTCTAACTTAAGTACCAAGTGTTTTTCAATTATACTGACTGAATGACACAGACGAATTATTTCACTTGTAAATTAATATAATCTAGACAAATCAAATCAAATTGTAAATCTAACAACTTCACACTTACAGTAATACATAACTATATTTCTCAGGGCCCATCTAGTTCGATTACCTTTCTTTATTACTTAAAGTAAATCATTTTATTTCTTGAGATTGGCTCTTTATTTGCTTACTTTTATATAATTATAAAATCTATTATGTATGTTTATTCTTAGATTTCGTGGACACTTGGGTTGGGTGGAGATTGAGACGGATTTTAGTATGCCTTTTTTTCTCATACAAAAGATTGTGCTTTCAGTATTTTATGGTGTGTTTGACACGTATGGTAGTTGTGGATTGTGGCACAAAACTTCGGTATCCGAAAGGGGGAAGAAGATTAATGGTGGCCAACAATTCTCTTTCAAAGAAGAAAACAGAAGCCTACCACAGGAGATTATTACCACCATTTTCTTTAAGGTCTTCCTTTCGAGAACTTCCATGGCAAAAACACGTGTCCCCTTTTCTTGAATTCTTTTGTCTCATGGAAAGTCCATGAGGTCTTTGGTGTCATCTAACCACCCATAATACTATGGCATTCTGACAGTCCACGGCAATTGATTGAGGTTATATAATTGATTCAACACGTGTCAAGAAAAAAGGTATACCCAGATTAGAAAAATCATTTTCCCTCACAGCTTTCTTTCTCTCTCCTCTCTCCCTCTCCCCCTCTCCCTCCCGACCACATCGCAGCCACCAGGTACCAAGAACACCCAAGAAAAAAAAGAAAATTTCTGGGAAATAGGCATCAGTGGCCATCTTTAGAGGCATCCGGCTGTTGGGTGTTTCGATTGGGTAAGCAGCTTTCAACTATTTCTCCAGCTATTTCTGAATTAGCAATTGTTTTGAGAGAATATGATTAGACAGTACTACCAGACCCATATGCCTTTTCTTCTCTGTACCTAAAAATTTGTCAGTAGATTATTGATTCTCGGATGTGTTTGTTGTTGGGTGAAGAAGAAAAGTAGGATGTGACTCATATTTCAAGAGGCTGAGATGGGTTGCCTCAGATCCATGAAACCCATGATTTGTGTGACGTGAAAAAGCAGCTTCACCTTTTTAGGGTTTTCCTTGTGAACTCTGCCCTTTTTCTAGGTTCTTCCTCATGAACCGCCCCTTTCATTTTCTTCTTGAGATATGGATAAGGGTTTGGTGTTGTCTGGCTCTTATTTGTTGTGGCGTATTTAAGGGTTGGTGGTGGGGATGGGATTCAGGTAGTATTTGGTTGGGCTTCTCGAGAAAGTAAGAATTTGGGAATTGCTAGTACTTGGTTAGATTTAGTTCTGTTCAGACTCTAAATTTCAACCTATTAGAGCATTAGATCAATTGTTCCCCCACCAGATCTGATTACCCACTTCATATTTTGTTATCTTCACCTTATTCGTACCTTACTTTCTCTCAGTGGTTACTTGTGGTTCTTTTGTATGTGTATAAAAGGTGACTAAGAAAAGTTAGTGGATCTCTATCTTGCATTTCATCTGCTCATCTTTAGCTTATTCCCACCTCTAATTTCTCTTGCTGTGTGCTTTTTTTGTTTGATTCCTTGTACTAAAAGTGGTGGTTCATTGACATTTTTCGCAACGAAACGATCTTTTGGAAAGCTTCTCCTGGTATTGGTGGAAGGTGACGAGGGAACTGAATTGATAGTCTCGTGCGATTTTGGGAGATGGAATTTAATTGTTGAATGTTAGCACTATGCAAGAGCGGTTGTTTGATGGAAGAGATGTCACTAGCAGTTACACTGAGCTTAAGTAACCCAATCTGTGATAACTCTGGAATCACGAGCCCTGTTGAAATTACTCGGCTCAAGCTGGTCACAGATACAGCGAACTTGTTAACCACGGCAACACCAGAGGGGGAAACTGGAGGAAAATCTGACTTGTTAGGGATGACTAGTGAAACTCAAAGCGGACGGATTGCTAATGATGTTGTTCAGGAAATTGAGGAAGATGGAATTTTGACTGCTGGAGATGACTCTAGTGGAACGGTAAGTGAGGAATTGTTACCGACGGATACTAGTTCTGGGATAAGTTTGCCGATAGCTGTTGAAATTGAGAAAATTGAAACGGGTGAAATTGTTACTAAGGTTATAAGTTTGGGGGAACCAAGTACTGAGCAGAAGCCTACAATAGATGTCTTAACTCTAGCAGCAATCCCGAATGAAATCGAAAGGGGTCAAATTGGCAGAGGCGGGAAGAGTGTCTTTGAACTAGAGTATATTCCTCTATGGGGTACTGTGTCCGTTTGTGGAAAAAGAGCAGAGATGGAAGATGCTGTTGTAGTTGTTCCTTGGTTTATGAAAATTCCCATCAAAATGTTTGTTGGAGATCATGTGATCAACGGACTAAGCCAGAGTTTGAGTCATTTAACTACACACTTTTTTGGAGTTTATGATGGTCATGGAGGCTCCCAGGTACGTTTTCCTTCCGTCATCCTTTTAGATTGACTTTGTTCATGTTCCATTAGCAGTTCATCTTGAGACCAATGTGGCACAATTCGATGTCTTATGAAGGATTTTGTATCTTACTTCACAATTGAGCATGTGGGACTCCACAAGATTTGAGCCCTTGACTTCCTAGTGAGAAACCAAGGTTTTGGCCAACTGAGCTAGTCCAAATTAATTTTTGCTGTCTTGGTTTCTTTTCCCCTAATTTATTGTAATTATGATTGATATTAGCTCAAGAAATGAATGAACCTATTTTTTGTAAAACTAGTTCGAAATACTAATAGAGTTCAGAAAATAATGTTATGGCCTCTTTTATCGTTTAGGTTTCAAGATTTGAATAATTTCAATTTCCTTTCAGTTCATAGTTTGGTCCCCATGGATGCAGGGTAGCCAATACAGCAATACTGTGGGCTGATTTAATCACCCTCGTCTTACGTACTTATCTTTTAAAGATTAGTTACTGATCCATAACTCTTGGAAAAGAACTCCTTGATGTTATGAACAATTCCTAACGGACTTTTAGTGTAGCACGTTCTATCTTATTAGAGGAAAAATGACTTCTGAAAATGATTCTAACATATTCACAATATTATTCTGTCTGCACGGTAGTCCCTGTTTCCTAAGTTGTTGCATGAGTTGGAGGTGTGTCTCCTCTTCAGGTTGCGAACTATTGCCGTGACCGGATCCATTTTGCTTTAGGCGAGGTGTTAAAAGATATTGGAGCCGATTTAGTCGAAAAAAGTATGAGGGATGCTCAGCAGTTTCAGTGGCAGAAAGTCTTCACCCAATGCTTTCTAAAGGTTGATGATGAAGTTGGAGGGAAAGTTAGCAGAGGTCTTGCTTGTGACAATGCAGATGCCTATGGCAGTAGCTCTGATCCTGTTGCTCCGGAAACGGTGGGCTCTACTGCTGTCGTGGCATTAATCTGTTCGTCCCATATTATAGTCGCAAACTGTGGTGACTCGAGAGCGGTGCTCTATCGTGGCAAAGAACCCATGTCCCTGTCAGTTGATCATAAAGTAAGGCATGATTTTTCAGTTATTTTCCTTCTGTTTGTTGTTTAGAATTTGGAGCTTTATTTGGAAACAAGAATCTTAGTTTATCTTTTTATCAGCCGAACCGAGAGGATGAATATGCCAGGATTGAAGCAGCTGGAGGCAAGGTGATACAGTGGAATGGACACCGTGTTTTTGGTGTTCTTGCAATGTCAAGGTCCATTGGTAGGTGTCATCTTTTAGCATCTCTCTCTCTCGGTTGTGTGCACGCATTCATGTGTGATTCCATTGCCCCGCTTTCCATGATTAGAGTTAGATCCACTGTGTGGGAAGATAGGCTCAGGTTGCTGAATGACTCGTCTTAAATCCATCCTGTTGACCTTGAACCTGACAGTGTGTCTACATCTCCATGACATAATTTTGCTGGCAACGTATCGCATCTTTTATCAAATCATAATTTGTCCTGGTCAGATGGAATGAAAGCCCAGAAGAATGCTCCACATCTTTTATCAAATCATAATTTGTCCTGGTCAGATGGAATGAAAACCCAGAAGAATGCTTCGCGTACTGCAAAACTTGTGTAATTTGGAGGGAATGATTACTCACTCGAGTTTTTAAATTTCAATTTCCGGGCAGTAATCCGTGCAAATGTTTGGTGCTAAAAAGACTAGCTCATGCATGACAGTTTTGATAAATTGCTTGCTGAGACACCGTGGTGCTCCTCACAGGGAGCTTCTTTGGACCTATTGAGTGGTGCCCATGTGAAAATGCAAACTACAAAAACTGTATTATTTTGGAGGAGTTAGTGAGTTAATCTCGTTGGCTAGTTGCGACCCATGTAATTGTGTCTGCTCAAACACCCCGTATGTGACTAATATTGAGCTCGTGTTGTATCTTAGATGCATTTAGTTTGCTAAGGATTTGGATGGTATCCCGAAAAGACATCATATACGTATACTAGCCCTAAACTTGAGGGATGAGTGAAAAAATGGAAGAACACTGTACTGGGAATATAATCCATTCTTTCCATTTGTGAAGCTCATCCAGGTCTGCTGGATATGGTTCGCGTATGTGTTGATATCTTCATCTAACCTGCACAAAATAGATGCCGGATTTTGGTACTCGTCTTAACCAAGAACAAATCGACACACATGCTCTTTATTTCTTTCGTTTTGAGTTGCATCTTAAGTTTTACTGAATTGATGAGTTCAACATCAACCTTCGTTTCGCTTTCCTTCAATTTCTTGGTAACAGGTGATAGATATTTGAAGCCATGGATTATACCCGAACCAGAAGTCATGTTTATTCCCCGGACAAGAGAAGACGAATGCCTAATTTTAGCCAGCGACGGTTTGTGGGATGTAATGTCGAACAACGAAGCATGTGAAATAGCAAGACGACGTATCTTGCTGTGGCACAAAAAGAACGGCGATACCCCTCTTGTGGACAGGGGCCAAGGAATCGATCCTGCTGCACAAGCAGCTGCCGATTACCTTTCTATGACTGCCCTCCAAAAGGGTAGCAAAGACAATATCTCTGTGATTGTTGTGGATCTAAAAGCTCAAAGGAAGTTCAAGAGCAAATCATGATGTTTCAATCTATGGGTTCTCTTCTGCTATATAGAAAAACTGCATCTCCCTATTAAATAGCTTGGTCCATTTATTTTTCATATGGACCCTAATGTGTATTGTTAATATGAAAGTGTTTCTGTTTGAACTTAAAATGATGGCTCTGTAAAATTGGAGCCTGCTGTAGAAAATTCTGGTAGGGACTACTTCTACCATACCTCCATTAAGAAGTAATTTTTTCCTCTCTTTTTCTGTGTAAGGAGTTACTGGAGTCAGTTCCAAGGAGCTGAGATTTGAAACTGTTTCAGACTCATGACCCATCATCCTTTGTGGAATTACTACCTGTAGAAAATTTCAACTAGTTTTAATGGCTTGTTTGGAATGGCACTTTTCATACCTGCTGGACTGAATCAAGTACGGATAGTTAAAATGATGAATCTGCTCTTCGGAATCATTTATAGAATTAAATGATTATTCTGATGTCTCGTGGAAATTCTGTGACAAAAAAGAATCCAATAATTTTATGTGGTGGAATAAAATATTTTTCATTTCTCCTTTGATTTTTTTTTTTTTTGGTTTCAGAGGAATGTTGTTATGTTTTCTTAAATTTAAATCGGCCATTAATCTTTTAAATCCGGTACCAACGGGTATCATTAACTTTCATATTCTAACCATTGAGTTAAATAGGTCACTTCTCATCCCAAAGAGAACCAAATGGGATTTAGCCCATCGATGGATTATAAATATCATATTTCTTGTAAGCAATACTAATCAAACATCTATGATATTGGCTCATATAGTTAACAATGCATCATTTTTTAGATTATTTTATAAATGAAAAAGCTATTTTGAATTGTGCTACTCCCAAAAAGAATGTCTTTGACATTGTATTTTTTCTGATAATGTACATGCAAAAATCGTGGCCGTGCTATGTGCTAATTAGGCAATGAGTGGAAGAAGAGTTTCAATAATAACAAAGAGAAATAAATTAGTTCAATCAATAGGAAGAGAGAAAAGAGGTTGATTTTTCTTTTTGTTTCAAAAAAATACATAACATATTCTCTTGTAGGATATAGTTAGGTTAATGGTTGGAATCTCCCCCTCGTTGCTTCTTTGGTTCTTGATCATGTCCTCTTCAAGCTCTTCGGAAAGCAATTGATCAAGCTCTTCAAACAGCGATCAATTAAGCTAGTCTGTCTTTTAGTCAAAAGGGTATGAATTCATGACCCCCTTCGTTGTTTACTATAATTGGGTCGAGATGATTTTCGTTTAACAACACCTAGGTGGTTTAAAGTTTTCCTCTCAACTCTCACCCAGATGGTGGTCCAACTTACGGGATTCGTCTCAACTCTCACCGAGTTGGGCTTCCATAACTCGCCGAAGTGTGCGTTTATATGAATACAGTGCTTTATCCTTAAGCGTTTCTCCATCTCTCGCAAGAATTATATTAGTTAAAAAAGAAATTGAACTTGGCTTTGGTACTGAACATTGCAAGACAAAGAAAAGAAACGCATATTGGGTCCCAATGACTTGCAAAAGAAACCTACATTTTACGAACCGGAAACCCTTTTGCTCAGCGCAGGGTCTGCTGTTAGGGCAGCATTTTATTGGCCAAATGATACCCCTATGACACGAAACACACCCTGTTGTGTACAGCACGCATAAATTACTATCCACTGGAAGTTACGCCGCCCCCAAATCTCTAGTCCTGCAGCTGCTTCTTGGTTAATATTTCACTACAGGCCTCCTGCAACATTCTATGATCATAGGGCTGAACAAATGAATGTATCATAATAGAGGGTAAAAAGCATAAATAGACATTGTCTCAAACCTAAGAAACCAGCACCTTATCAAAATTTCAGCATCTGTCAAAATTTCTCCCCAACATATATAGGTCTCGTGATTTAGAAATTAATAATACCAACAAGTCTTTTTCACACTCTTCAAAAACATTTACCACCTGAAAGTTCTACCGTTTTCGCTTCCCCCTGGACCTTGGAAACTTCAGTGGGACTGGAAGTGTAGCTAACAACAACGAGCCCTCGCGCACAAGCTTGCAACCAAGGTGTTCAAAATGTGGTCTCAGTGCCAGCGAAGTCATTCTCAAGTCCCTAGCAATATCCGAAAGGTCAGTCCTGAACCCATCAGCAATAAGAGTAAGAACCAAGACGTAGCTAATGAGAAGATCCCTCTTCTCATCTGCAAGCCTTTTTGTATCTGTATCGGCAAACATGGTTGAAAACTTTTGAGATAAGATGCTCGGGATTCTATGATGCTTTGCAGAGGCAAAACCTTCCATTGAATTTTTATCCTTGAACTTTACGAGATGGTTGATGTATGAGAGCACACAAGCAAGCTGCCTCTTCTCCTCCTCATCCTAAAAAAAAGAGATCCATTACGAGGTTACAGAGACAGTCTCAAACATCATATCACAAACATAGTTGAGTATCACAAATTTACCAACAGAATTGTATCGAAAATTCCAACCTAACAACAAATTGGAGCGATGACATACTTTAAAACTCTTGCTTACCTTAATAGCTTCCAACCTATGAAGTCTGTTGCAAATAAAGCTTGCATAACCATCGGGTACTACTTCTGTTCCAACTTGCAAAAGCTCAAGAATATCTATGAGGTAATCCCATTCCCCCATTAAAATAATCTTGTCCACCGGGTAAGCTGTCTCGGGTGTGGTGGCAGAAGAATCATGAGGTGGAATATTACGAGAACTGTAAGTGCCAGCAGTTTCAAGGGCCTCTTTGTTTATCTTGACTCCCTCTATTTTTCTGTCCAAATCCTCCTGTGCTGCGGGATCTTCTTTTCGATGTAATGACTCTTGTTTCTTCAGCTGCGACATGAAACATATAACTACTTACATTGACAGAAACTGCTTAAGTAACTTACACATGTACTGCTAAAAAGAATAATATCAGCCACAAAAGACACGCTCAAGAAGACTGATGGACCTTGACTATACTGTCCACCATCTGATGGACCTGCCCAATCAATTTCAGGCGGTAAAAGCTTTGGATGGCCACAAATTGGCAATCTAAAGCAACTTCACAATACACAACTACCATGTAATGTATATTGCAGATTCAGATGGTCTTCCACTTGTGCAGAAAAATATTCACATCCCAACAACCAAAAGACGGGTTTATACCTGGTTTCTCGACCTCTTTGTTGAATACATGAGCGTCAGGTCTCTTTCTTTGGCAGCCTTCTTTTCTGCCGTGAGTTCTTCTTCCTCGGCAGGTTCCTTAACAGATGAATCTATCCCTCTAACCCTTGGTTCCAATCTAAATATCTGCAGAAACATGCCAGGCAAGGCCGTTTTTTCTTAATATTAGTTCTGCGTACACCAAACAAATCAATTTACACATATGGCTCGAGTACAGAAAGCTAGGTTCTTGTGTCAAAATAGTCCCTCTGAAGGACCGTAAATTCTGAAGTTTCAAAGTTCCATTCTATTGGTACTTGGTTCATCTGAAATTGTAACATCTAATCATCTAAGTAACACTTAAATCTAAAAGACTTTGAATCCATCCTGCACAGCAATGTAATCACAAACTAAATCACATGGTCTAATGCAACATTCTGATTAGACCCTTCATGGGGTTTCCATAGCATCAATTACAGGTGTAGTAGGCCGGACCCCCGTGGTCCTGGACTATGGCACTTACGCGGCCTCAGCCCAGTCTGCTCAAGGGCTGGGCCGGACCGAGGGATAATTGATGGCTAGGCCTTTTTCCAATTGTCATGGACCAGCCTTGTCGATTCCACCGTGGGCCGGACCAAAGGCTCGACTATACCACACGGCGTGCCACTAGCCCGTCTTCAGGTGCACGACCAGTATGTGGGACAAGCCAAACACATGATGGTCAGCACAACTGTGGTACAATGGCTCAAGGAGTTCTAGCAAGGACGGACGCTTGGTATCTCGATCAGAGACGTGGTGCTCGGTGTTAGCCGAGCGGGGATGTGATTCCTGATGTGGGTAGTTTATCCACAGCGAGGATAAACAATTACCAGACATGGGGACACGACTACCATGATGCCCGAATGATGCACATGGCAGTTGCACCGATTCAGGCGGCACACGATGCAGCATTTTCGGGCTTTGTGGTACGTACATCTTGGCGGTGCCCGCAGAAGGGCACACAATACCAGATAGGTGCAATCATTCTCTCAAGCTTTCAAGTTAGACCATTCCTTTTCGAAACTAACTTAACCATCGTACCCTCCAACTTTGGTCGGCTCAGGCGAAGAGAGATCCGTACCGGGTAATTCATAGGAAAGACTCACCGGGTTCTAGGCTCCACAACAGGTATATGAAAATTGGTGATCGCCCATGCAGTTTTTTTCTCATTTTATGACGCTATGTGAATAACAATAGCTTATACGTTGTACAAAATTTAGAGCAGCTTCGTCTCAGCTTATCTACTACCGAACGACAATTCAATCACTATATAGGTCTCACAGTCTGGGATTTATGGAAAAATTACCTTGTTGGACGCAATAGGAACAATCTTGAGCGTTTGCGACTGCTTATCAAGGACACCAAGAGCGTAAGTACAGAGCTGGGGAGCGGTAGCCTCGCCGGAATAGTTGGTACCGACGAAATCGACTTGCGACCCATTATTAGGACTGACGACGAGCTGCAACCGATTGGACCGTTTCTCGTTCCTGAACACCTTAACAGTGGCTTGTGGCGGCGGCGGGGGTTCTTCCCCGGCGGCGCCTTGGTTCTTAAGAGGATCGAACCCTGAGGGGAAGTAGCCGACAAAAGGTGAGATCTTGTTTGGGTTTTCACTAAGGGTTTCAATCTTCACTTGTATCTCCTCCTCTTTCTTTTTCTGCTTCTTCTTCTTCTTCTTCTTCCTGATCTTCTCTTCTTCCACTGCGGTTTCTGGTTTCTCTTCTTCCATTTCTTCCATGTCTACCTCCATCTTCGCCCCCCCGAAGCTGGAGTTTATGCAATTTAGGGTTGCAGGTGAGCTTGTTGAGTTACAGCAGGAGTAGCAATTGAGAGAAAAAAATGGGAATTTTATTAGGGAAGACGACAAATGATGGGCCGGTCCAAACCCAAGTTATAAACAAGCGGGTTACAGGTTCGGTTAATTCGGGCACAAGTCGGACCCTGGTGGACTGGACCTTACAATGACTAATTATTTAAAATAACTCTACCAATGCATCAAGTTATACATCAAATAATACATTATATTTTCATAATATGTCATTTTAAGTCTAAAATATAAAAGCGGGTCTCGTGAATTTTGATATATTTTCAAATTAATCGATGTCACGTAGACATGATGTATAACTTGATATATAACGTGATGTGTCAATAGCATTGCTCAATTATTTAATACCCGCGTAGTATTACTTGGTATTTTCGGCCAAAAAAGTCTCTGTGTTTTTCAACTGATTCTGAGTTGAACGTATCGTCAGATTCGTACCGAACACATGTTTTGAATAATGTCATAATTGTAATATTCATGTTAATTGTACATCCTCTTACATATTCGTCATTTAAGTCTCTAATAATTATGTCAATAATTACATATCCAATGACCTATAGAGAAAAAGGCAAGTATGTATTCCATTATTGTTTGAGTAATAGTAATGAGCTCCTTCTTTACTTCTTGACTGATCACAATATCTCAATATATTTTTTTTACCACTGTGAGATATATTATTAAAGATTTTTCTAACATCACATTATTAAAGATTTTTCTGACATAAGAGGCACCAACCGGAGAGGAATAACCCGATATTGTTTTATAATAATAAAAAAAATTCTGATAATTGTTTTGTCATTAATTATTATTATGTTAGTTTGTCGAACGTTTGGTTTAGGACGCAAATGCACGTGTGAGGGGATTAATCGCGTTGTACCCGTTATTTTTTAAAAATAATTTGTCTAAAATTATTGCTTTTATTAAACCACTTGATTACTTTCATAAATCCTATCCTAAGTTGCCTGGAACAAGGTGTCAAGTTGTTTTTAATTCCAGGTTTATACGGAGTATCATATGGCTCATTGATTCATGAAAAACTTTTCCATTTCCGAGTTGACCGTTCAATATCTTTCCTAAGGCTGTTGAAAATCAGTGGCTAAGTGGTAGTGGTGTTTTGAACTTACCCATCATCTTCACCTAAATACATCATAATTTAACTAGCCATAATCCATGTGCATCTCCTCAGAATTGTCAGGATGCCTTGGTTTTACAAAAAGACCTTCGCGATCTTCCACATAATTTAATGAAATCTTATTTCTAAAATTCTATATAAGTAGACTGCCATATCCCTTAATCCATTATGCACAAACCAAACCAGTAACTTAGAGAGAGAGAGAGAGAAATAATTTAGAGAAAAAGAGGGTGCTACAGAGGTCGAGAGGGAGGCCGAAAAATCACCGATCTTTGTCTAAATCACCATACGAGATAGAAACACATACATTGTAATCTTAGTCTCGTATAATTTGTAGATATTATGTGTAATTTATTTTTTTTAGCGGAATCACTTTTTTTTTTTGTCACGACTCAAATGATTAAATTTTGTCTCAATCATACAACACCCGCACATGTATGCACTATTTAATGTGTTGTGATATTCACAAATTTTCACGGGATCTCGTGAGAGTAAGAATGCCAATCCGACCATATTTGCTATGTTGTTATGTGTTATTTCAAGTAAAGTAGAAATATTTTTGAGATTCTGAAAGTTATGCTAATGAAATTTATGACATGATGAGGTCATGATGGAATTCTGGTTAGTTTATTTTATAGCCGTTATACTGCCAATTTTATTTTCGGAACTTAGTGTATTTGAATGTGAAAAAATCTAGAGTCATACGTTAGGGACACTGGACCGGATGCCGCTTGTGACATGGCAGCGGAGGATGTCAGAGTGTGCATTGTATTTGAATAATGTGTAGAGACACCAAGGAACGTTAAAGGAAAGTGTAAAAATGTTTAGCCGTGGTGGCTGTTTGATTCGGTTTGACTCATGTGTTTATGGCGTAATTATGCTAAGTTGATTCTGATTTGATTATAAGGGCCTCAACTAGGAGGAGTTGGAGACAGTTGGAGGTGATTTAGGGACGTCTGCAATGGCAGCTCTGGACCCGAGGGAGTGGCAACCAGTGTTTTGCGCGTCATTAAGCCGATAAGGAGAAGCGGCTAAGTTCGGGGTGACTGGGTTTGATGAAGCCACATTGCGAAGGATCTATATAGGGTGAAGTATGTATTGACCTGAGTGGACGGTAGAAGATCCTTGTCTTGCCGGATTGGTATTCGGTTGGGTACATAACTTTAGACTACGGACCCTTGGTAGGTAAAAACTGGTTAATATCAACCGATTGCCTATGCCAATATTTAAGGGGGCAAGATTGAATTTCCGAGGAAGTGAATCTTAGAAACTTAAATACAATATTCATAACGAATCTATGTGTTTATTTTCACTACTTTATTCTCTGTTCTTTAATGTGATTATTATATCTATCAAATTATATGCTTCTTAGGTTAGTGTTTCGGGTATATTTTTTGTTGAGTATTCTGTACTCATGAAGCAATTTCTCTGTCCCTGGCATTCATGCCAGATGAAGAAGTGCAGGAAGAGAGACCACCCGAGCTGGAAGAGCCGGGCTTCGATGCTGAAAGCTACGACAACACATGGCTACCGTACCCATAGTAGCTCTGTTCTTTATTTTGAATTCACAATGTAAACCCGGAAGGGGTATTTTAGTAATCTTGTCAAGCTTTTGTCAACAATGTTTTCAATTCATATTTCAATTTATGAAGTTATGTTTTAATTCATGTTTAAATGGCATTAAAATATTTTAATTAATATTCCGAAAAATCGAAGCGTTACACTTGAATAGATTATCCTTTTATTTTGTCAAAAAGTCCTTTGGCATTTATGGCCCTTTGACCCGGATGACATTTAATATCAAAGGGCTATGAACATTTTTCTTTCATGATATGATGCATAAAGAGATCGATGCTTACACATATGACATAATTGTCAAGTCTTGCGATTTAGATAATCAACTGGCAAATCTAAAAGTTGTTCAAAAGACTAAAAAAGAAGTTAAAAGATTCTTGTGGAGGACCAATTACATCATAAAGGAAATACATAAAGTTTGAGTGGCTAAAGCTGGAGCAGTTATTTTCAAAGTAACAAATATTCGGAGCACCCCATTGGTTCAGATATCTACTTGAATCAAATTATTAGACTGATCCGGTATTCGATTTTGGGTGATTCGTTAGTTTTATTCGACCTCCGATCTTACCGACCCAATTCTTTGTCACAAATATATTCTTTGTATCACGGAGTAAGAGCAACGACCATGACCCACTACATTCTTGGAAATCATAAATACCAATTTTAGAATAAGATATTTTCCTTCAAATAAACTTGGATATAACCTGAATTATTTCCTACTGCCCCTTATTTTTGGAGTTGAGCATCAATTGATCGTTGTGAAACAACTAATGGAGTTGTCGTTATCACTTGGGTCTTTAATAATTAAAAAAGTCTACAGTCTCAAAAAAAATAGACTAAAACAATTATTCCAAATTCAAAAAAAAAAAATTTGGTCCATTTTCTAAGAGTGTAGCATTTATTTTAATAATTATTCATCCGTCGTTCTTTTTATTTTTTATTTTATAACTCAGGTATCCGATCAATTTGAGATTAAGTTGGAATAAAATTTGGTGAAATCTTCACCTAAATTATCGAGCAATCCTCAAAATTCTAAGTAAAAACAATTAAAAAACATTTAAATTTGTAATTTATTCACTATACTATTCGAACAACTTCTAGGTTATTCCATCCGTCGTTCAGTACAAAGGTTTGACTATCCAGTAAATGTCACATCCCCACACAACCTGAACGCCATTTTCACAAAAGAAAAAAGATAGTTTTCTTTGAAAAAAAAAAAAACTAATTGACTTACTTTTCAAGATCTCTCAATTGAGCATCTACGAATGTATTGTTAACTTGGTGTTTCGAAATCAAAATTTAGTGTGTAAATTTAATAAAATTTGTAAATGTAAATTATAAAATAAATAATTATTTATAAGGGCTAATTTTAGAATTTCGAAAATTGACGAATCGAGGCGAGTAGAATACTCTGTCCTTAAAGTAAATTACGTCCCCCACACTAGTGCTAATGGGTCTGTCGGACGTTTGCTTCACAGGATATAACGACTATCGACGAAAGGAGGCAGGACTTCGATCCTTTCGACAAGCGAATTAGAAACTACAGTGTATTCTCAAAAGGGTAATGGAATGCTATGTATGCAAAACGTGTAGAAATTTTTTCAAGTATTTTAAATGAGAGGAGGATGCCCTCTTTATATAGATATGTTGATGTCTCTTTGGAGAGACATGTCTCTTTACGTAAAACCTCTTTGGAAAGACATGTCTATTTGGAGGGATTCAATCCGAACCGACACAACCTTTGAGTAAAACCTCTTTCTTTTCTTCTTTGGGCCTAAACCCAATATGGATTAAACAAATTCATTAGGAAAATTCATTTGAGCTTAATCCAAAATTAAAATAAATTAGTTTTACTCTTCTTTGGTGACAATTTTATTCACCTTTAAATGAAACATTTTTCCAACATGTATGAGACCATATAATGTGAGTCACTACAAGGGTAGTAAGATTATTCGGCAGTTGATTTTAACAATGAATAATTTAAATTTAAATTAAATTATTATCACAAATAAATATTTGTTTTTTAAATAAATACTAATTTGAATTACAGGGTCCTCGGGTCCCTGTAAATTTAAACTTTTCAATAAATCGACACTAACTTCGAATTTTTAAAATGAATTATAAAACTGGTACAATTAGGTGGTGTGTTAGAAAGGAATCAGAGCAGAATTACTCTTTACATTAAAGTCACTTTCATGACACAACTTCAACGATCAGGATACCTTATTGCCACTCTCAGACGATATCTGTCTGGAAGCCATAAACACCCTTGGAAAAACTTATTTAATTTTCCATTTTCCCCAGAAAGGGATAAAGAATCAGATTCTTGCCGAGACCCCTGCCTCTGGCAAGAACCAAAACAGGAATTTTTCCCGGTTTCACTGAGGCGATTTTGTGGGTTTTTGTGAAGAATCCATTTGTGACGGAAGCTGCTTTTCTACTGATTTTGCGGTTTTGCTTTCTTTATACGTTTCCCCGACGCAGAGGCAAGCTTTCTCTTTCTCTCTCTGTCCCTCTCTCCACTTTTTGTTCCCTTAGCTCTTCTTTATGTCCCCATCTGGAAAAAATCTCTCCTTTATGTACTCGTTGGAAATTGGAGCTGTTATTGTTTGATTTCAAGTAGTTTTGATTCAATTTACTCTAGGCTTTGGCCGAAATACTATGTTTTCACTTCGGCAAGCTCTCTCTCTCTCTCTCTCTCTCTCTCTCTCTCTCTCTCTCTCATCACTTTTTGTTCCCTTGTGTCCCCATCTGAAAAAAATCTCTCCTTTATGTGGGTAAGAATGGATATTGCATGCTTGATTTGCATTACTTGTTGGAAATTGGAGCTGTTCTTATTTAGTTTCAAGTGATTTTGATTCAATTTACTCAGGGTTTTGGCTGAATTACTGTGTTTTGACTTGGGTTTACTTGTGTCTCCCCATGTGTGTTTCTGAGTCTCTGACGATGTTTTTGATTTGGGAGTTTGTGTAGTCATGTTGTTTTTCCCCTTATGTTTTGAAAGGGCTGCTAAAGCAGCCATGTTTGACTTCCTAGGCACCTCCAGATCAACGATAGATTAGCTCAATCTTGAGAAATCGCCCAACTCTCTTAGATTGTGATAGAGCTTTTATGGCTCTTGGATTTTCTGGACCTTTGCCAATAAAATAGCTCTGGTAATGACGAGGCTTAGGGTAGACGGGCAGACTGATGATGTGTATGTGGCAAAAGGGATAACCAACGAGTGAGAGTGAGGAGTGGAGTCGAGGTGCGGTGCGGTATTTCTCCTTCTCCGAGAGCTTTCTATAACTTTGTTGTGTGTGATTCGATATAGGTGAATTTTCTCTCGAGGCTTGTGTTTTGTGTGACCAACGATCCATAACATTTCAAAGTGGCATAAATCACTGCTATTTATTCCGAATGTTTGTTTTTGGGTTTTGGGTGTTGTTTACAAGTTTCAAGACTTAAAAAGTAAGGTTTGACTGAAACTGATTTCAACATGTTCTGATTTTCCGTTACTTTTAGGGATGTGAACTTGTTTTTCCTGTAATTTCTGATTCTGGTAGATTGAGTAAAACTGATTCTTAAGCAGATAGGCAGAGTGGTGGGGCAATGGTACCAGACTTTCAGGAGAGAGAAGTGTGTTGGTCTCGATGAGAGCCCGGGCGAGTCTTGTCTGTGATAGGCTAACCCGGATTAAGGATCTAGTTCCCTTCTTGGTCTGGGTTAGGGTTCTAAACCTGCCCTATCCCTTAAAGCCCCAGAGCTCGATGTCTACTTGTACATAGATACATACAATTTGCCTTATCACCATTATAGAATCGTCAAAAATAGGTGGAGTTCGCCCTTTGAAGCATAGTTAAGTGTTGTGAAAGGGGACTTGTTCAGCTGATGGGAAGCAAATTCTCCATATGAACAGGGAAGGCTTCAAAGCTATCCAGAAGATCCCTTTACTCTATATGGGTGCTAGCGCTTTACTAATATAATAGAAAGTAACAGCTCTTCCTCTGTTGTATACATCTAAACTCTGAAGTAAAATCTGGTCCTTAATATCATGGGTTCATGTGAGATTTTTGCTTAATCTCCTTAAGCTTCTGGTAAGAACCCTTGTTCACAAGGCCTTGAAATGGTAAGCCCTATAGCATTTAAACAACACCAAAAGAATAAGTACGATCAACACTTTGATGTCGCGAATAAAAGGAATTGGCCGAACACGAGACTTGTGGACTGTTATTTCCTTGTGGGAGGGAAGTCGATCTCATTTCTTTTATTGTTGGATTGACTGCAGGACTAATTACTCACGTTGTGGGACTTCCTGAAATTTGATCCATTACCTTCATTATAGCAGTATCTTCGCATGCAGAATCCCATAGCCATATTACGATGCTCATCATTGCTTTTTGCAGTTGTGTTACTAGCGGTGGAATCTGAAACTAGTGTCAGTACCATTGGCTTTATTTTATCCATGGTCACCTGATCGTTCTTTGTCTAATTTTGCACTGATATGTTGTATTTGAAGTGGTTCGGTTACGTAGAATTATAGCTACTGAAACATTTCAAACCTATAGAAAAGCTTAAAGTTTTGCCATCTTAAGCATTTGTTTGTTCGCTATGCAGTTGTTTGCTAAAGCTTTCCTTTTTCTTTTTTCCTTTTTTGTCTGTCAGTTTTGAATTAACTAAATCCCATTGTTGAAGCACATATTTGACTCTTACCATTACTTTCTTTCCAGTTTTTAAGTTTGAAATATAGGTCATTCTCGCTACCGCTTTAGTTGCCGCCCCCCTACTTGCTTATTCACAATTACTACCACAAGAAAGTCACCTTCTCTCTAAAGGGGCTTATGCACTCCATGATTTTCCGGTTTGAACTATTGATTTACGTGATTGGAAGTAACCAATTAGGTTTACGACGAAGCCTAGCAATCGATCACTAATCCAAGTTGAATATCTCTACAGGGTAGACCTCAACAAAAAACTGAAGAGTAACGGCAACAAGTGATTTGAGTTCAATATTTTGTTTTCTAATGAGGTACTTGTGACTTGTAATAATTCATTTCCTCTTTTATAAAAGACTCGTATTTTGACGTGGATGAAATAGTCCGTGTGACCTTTCACTGGCGTGTTCTAGGTTTTCTTGACTTGGAAACTTCGTATCATCCTAGTAACAATATACTTCCATTCTTAAAAAATAAAAATGCTTTAACTAGTTTATAATTCATGGAACAGGTGATACAAAGGACTACAGAGGGGCTCCAGACACAATAAAGCTAATTCCTTTCTATCGGATACATGGATCAGAGTACTCTTCTTCTAGCCTTTATATATGGTTTTCAATGCACCACTCGTTATAGCCTGCTGTTTACCACCATAATAATTTTCTGGAAAATCTTAGGTCCTCGTCTTGAAACCTGCATCATAATATCGTCTTCTCATAGTGGAATAACTTCATTGGTAAAAGTTTTATGAATTTTTCATACCCATTTCTTTCAATTTAGTGATTCCCTTCTTCAACAAGCTTGGTCCATTTACATATACCTGAATTCAAAGTTGGGTTTTGCTCATTAAAATGCTATGGATTATGGACTGCAAATTTAGTTCCCCCTTTTGTCAATTTAACATTTATCATATTGAACCTATTTAGCATGCTTCAAACACACATTCTTTTGTTTTGGTGTATGAATGCGGATATGGACTACAGAAGTGCTTTGTGCTGTCTGGTAACTGTTCGGAGCTTAGAGCCTTTACTTTCGATTCTATTAGATATATTTGAAAGTCTGCACATCACCTTTACTGTTTGACATTCAAGATCTAATGAACAACACCAAGAACAAAGTCATAACATGCCCTCGGCTCTGTTGTTAGGGGTGTGCAAGCAAACCGGAAAAACCGGTAA
>JABCMJ010021010.1:210-10643 GCA_014822125.1 Arbutus unedo | reverse complement strand
AAAACGACTTACTTCGGAAAACCAAATTTCAAGAATTGCTTCCAATAATATAGTAGCAAGAGAGGGAGGAAATAGGTACAAGGATACCTAGGGGTCTCCTATTTGCAATCATATATAGACCCATAAACATAACAGACACGAGACTCACATCAAAGTCGAATGCTTTTCTTTGGGTCCCTACAGGGCCACTTTTTTTTGAATAGCAATTGTACCAATAAATATACTATACAGTTTTGAATAGCTTGTATTTGTTAAAGCTGTTGTGGATTCTTTTAGTTTGTCCCACTTCTAGTAATTTTGACTGTTCAGTTAGCCTTCAGTATCCTCCGTTTAACGATGAATAAGAGCCTCTTCAACCTTGATCATCATTTTACCTAGTCAAAAGTACACAAAAAAAAGAGACACTCACTATTTTGCCTACTTACTTTTTTACGCATGTATTCCAACTATACTCTCTATTTTCTATCCATCTAATTTAACTTAATCAATAATGAAAAAGAATTTGTCAAAATATACAAATTTATTGGAAATTAGCTTTGTCTATTATTATATTTGTCCATAGAGTAACTCATAATAATTTTATGTACTGATTTCTTTTTATAAATTATTGAACTCTTGCAAACAAATTACTGAAAAAAATTTCAAAAAATTATTTTGATAAATTGTCTATAATTAATAACTCATCACCTCATAAACATATACAAATTGTCTAAAATTTTCTGCACCGATAATAATTAATATTTTATTAGAAGAATGAAAAAAAAGATTTTGTTAATAAAATACAAAATCAATGAAAGAGATGTATTGGAGATAGAATGTGAATAAAAAATACAAAATACTAATTTTGAGATTTGGCTAGTGAAAATCAACTCACTACATATAGCTAGTGAAATTGGTTTATGTCAAAATGACTAGCCTAATAAAGAGTGGGTTGGAGGTTAAAAAACACTTGGATTAGCTATTATTGCTAAAATGATGTATATAGCTAGTTGGGTTGGAGATGCTCTAAGGATGTTAGTGGAAAAACCTCAAATTCTACTATTACTCTTTTTCGCCTTAATTACCTAGTTGAATGTTTTTAAGCTACAAGTTATTCCCTTCAACTATGAAAAGATGGCATAATAGTCATTCTGTTAGTTTTCCGTCCACCATTTAATGATAAAAGGCACGTGATCTAATATATAAGTCTAACGGTTGAATAACCTTAGAAATATACTAGTGAGACTAAAATACCCCTAAGTGAGACCGGAAAAGGTAATAGTTGGAGGGGACAAATTGTAATTAACTCTGTATATATCCCATAACTAAACCATGCGAATGTGCCCAGGATCGATCTTCAGGTACACAATGTGGAAGAGAATAAAATGGGACACACATATTAAGTTGCGCACATGCATGTATACCTTTCGAGTTGCGTATTAATGAATTAGCCCAAAAAAGGAAAAAAAGATGGCAGGGAGAAGACAATCTTCTTCTTTAACATTCAAGGTCAAGTCATTATCAATTAGGAGACATAAAGCTTACAATGAAAAAGAAAAGGGGAAGGAGAAGGAGAATAAAAAAAGAAAAGAAAAGAGAAGATAAGTTGCAGACCTACACGTAATATGATCCGTCCATGGGGTGTCATGTGACATCTCCCCTTCTGTGGTCTGTCCCTGACTAATTCACGCACAGAATATATTATTTACATGTACGCACACAACAATTACAAATAAAACCATAACACTCTCACTCTTAAATACTCTCTTTCTCTCACAATCTGAATTCCTACACTTCGCAATGAATAAACAACTAAACACACACACATATATCAAACAACGCAATAAACACACGTTATGCCACAACTCTGTCAGAAAAATCATGTATACTTTTTGTGCTACCGTGACATAAACAACGAAATCAAAGACAAGGAAATAATAGAAAGATACAATCTAAAAATCGTATGGAAATGATCAAGTCTAGTTTTATACATTATGTCCTTAAGATAAATTTCGCCCTTGCTACGGTGCTTACGATTTGATAGGCGCATGTCTTCCAGGATAAAATAATCGAATCTCACTGAATCAACACTACAATCAATTGGCCTAGCGAACTAAATAATATTCTTACACTCTCTCGTATGATGACTCAATACTCAAAATAGTAAATAAAAAATCAATGCAAAACTCACAAAATTGTGTCTCCAAAAAACTAGTCTTCAAATGGTAGAAACACACACATATTTATAGAAATATATGTGACTATTCAGAATAGTCACGAAATGAAGTGAGATAACTTTTAAAGTAATGACATGATATTTAAAGAAACGACATAACTATTCATCCGAATAAATGTCAACAATAAGACACGACTCTACACTAATTAATAACCCATTAAAATTATATAAAATTCAAAAGAGATAAATTCTATTTGAATTTCTTTAACCAATATTATTACATATAAATCATTTGAAGTCAATTTTTTATTCATTTCTTAATAATTCTGAATAAATGAAATATAAATTCTAAAATTATTTTTCCAACAAACTCAACCATGTAAAGGGGATCAGATACACGAGGTGGGTAGAGAATTTTGCCGAAAAGAGATTGAGTGGTTTACATCATGTTAACCTTTTGCATTGCGTACTGAAGTACCAAAGAATTTGAATATCATGAAAAAGAAAAGAAAATAGAAGGTGGCAGGCAGCATGAATGTGTCTTCTTTTTTTCGAAGCAAAGAGAAAATTGTATTATTCTTTGAAATTTTATTCTGTTGTAGTCGAGGTATTCAGACGGCTTTAGAATTATCTTAACTTATTGCCAACAGGTCATCGAGGGACCAATTTCACCGTCCACTTGCAGGGGCTGCTCCGGCTGGACAGAAAATACCTTATTCTAAATTCAAGGCTTGCTATGAGACTTGCATGCAAGTCTTGAATTGATATTTTATACACTCTCAACTCTCTTGAGTTGCAGCGAGGGTTGTTTTCTCTTTCGATCCTTAATTAGGATTTTCCAATAGAAAGTCTTATGAAACGAATTTAGTTTCATAGAGCACCAAGCGTGTTGCCTTTCCTGAAAGTTTATATGGTTTATGAAGTCTTGCTTTATCCTATTCACTGTTATTATTCATGATTGGTTTTTATCTTGACAAATGTGTTGGTGCAGAATTTGGGATCTACAAAATATGAACAATATGATGAACTTGCTTCGAGGCGTGTTACAATGCCACTTTCTCGAAAACAGTATTCGCCCCCACCGGTTGGTGTGCACCGGGTTGCAGCGAATAAGTTTCGAAGATATAACAAAGTCTAATCGAAAGATCTTTTGCCTGCGTTCGCATAACAGAAGGTCAAACAAAATACCAAGTCAAAAATAAAATAAACAAACCAAGCTAGGGACTATTAAATTCGTTTATGCAAAGTAACGACTTAACAGTACAAGAAAATCGACTTTTTGAGTGAGAGATTTTTCTGATCAATTCAGTGTGTAAAATGGATGTGATTTGGCCTCTATTTACAGACCCAAATGCACCATCACATTGGATTGTACGTGTTCGCATATGGCCGTTAGATCAAACCTTACGGTGCTGATTGCTCCCTTTCGAACGAACACGCCCACACCCAATCAAATGGGTATGTCCGGTCGCACCCCAAGCAGTTCACCCGAACGGGTACGAACCATGGGTCGCATCCAATTCATCGGGCGCACCCCGTGTGACTCAACCGCCACATGTATGACAAGCGTGCGCCACGTGATCATCGCCACCTTACTACCAAGGGGCAATAAGAAAGAGCACCTATAAGACACTGACATGCACCACATTGCAGCCACTGCACACTCACAGGGTTGCCAGTGGAAGTGCAAAGCACACCGGCTTTGCCGGTTTAAGGTGCAAAGCATCTATGTACCAAGTCACTTTAGAGCTAAGCTACTAAAGTGAACCTGATAGGTGTACTCTCACATATGCATTTAACTTTTTTCAACCTATGTAATGTGAGACAAAACTCTACACTTTAAAATATGTCTTCTCAAGCACAAGGAAATTATGAGAAAACACCCAACTAAAAACTTATTTATTTTGATAAATTTCAACAAAATTTGCTGATTGTTCACTGCTACTTATTAGTTCTTTCACAGTCCTTTGATTTTAACTGGAGTACTGCAGTCTGTGTAATATGTCATTTCAGTCTTCTTAAAATGAGAATTCTCACACTCATTTATTGTTTAGGAATACAATATACAGAGGATAGATGAACTACCCAATGATATTTTAATTCCCCAATTAGTTCTTGAACAGATTGAGGTCCATATATGTGGGATATTTTGGGATTCCTAAGATTTTTCTGTCTGACCCGAAAATAGCTTGCTTGTCAACCATGAATTCTTTTGGTGACTTGTGCATATAGATACTTGTCAACAATGAATTCTTGTATAATCACATTTTCTAATTTTTACAGACCATTCAACTGATTTCGGTTTTGGGACGAATACCTGGAATTTTATGGTGGTGAATACGCAGATTGCCTTGCTCTCAACTTGTCTGCAGAACTCAGCATGTGTTCAATTAGATGGTCAAATTATATTTATATGTGTACTTGGGTGTATTTGCATCATGCAATTCAAGTCTTGTTGTGACACAACTTACATTCGCCATGTTTTGTGTCTTTTATTTTCCTTTGTCTAGAGGAATGGGAAGTGGGTCTCGGGCCGACCCCAAATCCTCGTTGAACTGATAGTTGATTGCCAATTGATACAGGCGTACGCTTTGTTGCTATTGTTGAGTACTTTCAAAGGAAGAGAAGAAATGCAGCCCTTTTGTTTGCTAGTAGGAGCTGAAACAATTTCTGTCATTGTATTTCGTTTATTTTCACAGCGATTGCAGGTTGTGTAATTTTTCCAAGATTGTCAATTGCTTGTGTTCGATTTTGGTGGCATATGGAGCAGATTTTTACTTGTAGTAGGACCTGAAGCAATTTAATTTCTGGCATTTCATAACGATTGCAGGTTGTGTAATTTTCAACCAAGGCTGTCGATTGCGTGTGTTCGATTTCAGTGGCATATGGAGTAATTTTTACTTGTTGAGCCGTATTAACGATGTGTCTGATTACTTGCCTGATAGGTGATAATTATATATGGGTATTTGATTGAAAAGTATGACAGATCGTGCCAAGTCCAAGAGTGATAGAGAAAGTTCGACGGTAGGCGACAAAACATAGTGACCAAATTTTTTGTAGCCATTTTAACTTTTGGCGATTAAACATGTTTGGTCGCCAAACGTGCCTTTCAGTCCCTTGGTCACCAAACCCAATACAGACCAAACAAATAGTCTGCATTTTTAATGTTTTTTGCGATTAAACGAATTTAGTCTCCAAAAGTGACTTTTAGCGACTGCGCCAATTTTTTTGGCCAACTCCATTACCGACCACATCCATAGTCGGCAATTGTCATGTTTTTGGCGACTATGCACTTTTTGTCGCCAAATGCATTTCCCGACCTCAATTTTGCAACCAAACTATTTAGTTGGGGAAAACTTTGGGCAACCAAGAATGTGACGACTAAATATGCTGTCGGCGATTGTACATTTCCTTGTATTGGTACCTGCGATTGATAACACCCTCATGTTTCACTTGGCTAATTTCTTCTTAATTATCTGAATAATAGGATTCCAAATTGAGATCCTCTCCGTGTTTGATCCCAATGGTAGTCCCAAGTATAGAACAGGTAACTTCCTTGTGCCACTACCGATAGGATTAATTGCCATCCTCTCCAAGAACTCCACTTGTGTCTTAACCCCACACATCACTAGGTAAAGTTGATTTGAGCCCTAGCTAACATTATTTGGAAGCACCTTAATATATATCCGCTTCACCACTTTAACCTCTCGTTAGCATTATTGTTCTTCAGCAAATTATAAATGAGAGACCACAGTACCAGTATTTTGTACCTTGACACATGGAGTGAAACCTACCTCCCTTGTCCTTTCAAAAAGAAGATCAAGAAGGCCTTCCACCGCTAAGTTGAAAAGGAATGGGGATAGTGGATCTCCATGCATCAACCCATTTCCCATTTTGAACTCTCTAATAGAGGAACCATTTATGAGGATGGATATGTCTGCAGTGGTTACACAAGATTTAATCTATGAGCATCATCTCTCCTTGCACCCAACTTTAGCCAATAGATCTAGGAGGAAACCCTAGCTCACACAATGGTACGCTTTGTCGAAGTCCAATTTGATTATTATGCCCCCCTGCCTCCCAGTTTTCCAAAAGTGGATAATTTCATTCGCAATTAGTATTCCATCCAGAATTTGTTTTCCCCTTATAAATGCAGCTTGAATTTCTCCAATTATTGATGGTAGTATCTGCTTAAACCTATTTGTTAGAACTTTGGACAAGACTTTGTACATCCATCCCACTATGCTTGTAGGTCTATAGTCATGAATTTTCTTTTGTCCTGTGGTAAATCAATCCATTGAATACAAACCAATTAATACAGGCCCACAGGGGCATGCATAATTCCCCATAAAAGAAACAAACCAAAATTATCAAAAGTCAAATCATAATTAATACCAGCAAGCAAGCACACCAGAAAACAATATCAAAAGGAACCAACACAAAGACCAACAAATTACAAGCCAAAAGAGAGCAAAGAGAAAACCATGATGGTGCAAAAACCCTAGGTGGGGGTGATATGTCAGTCCATCAGCAGCATCGTGTTCCTATCTGTTCTCTCCAAGAACTTATACATAAATCCTATCACAGTTTCTACCATTTATGTAGAAAACATTCTTCCAGTCCTTTCACTCCAGTGATGATAATAGGACAGCAGCTAATTAAACACAGTTTGGACACAACATTTTGCAGACTCAACCCATTTAATTTCCTTAGAGACTACACACACACACACACACACACACACACACACACACACACATATATATTTGGATTATATCTTCAAACCCATCACACGGTATAGCTTCCTAAGGCGTGGAAGGGGAAGGGGTACCGGGGGCAATGCTCGCCAACTAGGATTGGGTTCCATCCAAATAGCAGGCAGCTCCATCTTTATCTCCCTCTCCATATTCCCAAAGTAAATCTTGAAGGAATAAATAGCAGAAAGAAGCAAAGCTGAGGGAAGAATCAGAGCACTAGCCACAGGATGCGAGGGGGAATGGTAGTACATGGAGTAGCCGGCGGTCACTGCCAAACACGCTAGGGATGCGTGAAGAAAGGTAGTAAAAGGCCTCATACTGACAACTGAAATCATGACCGCAATTGAGGACGTAAAGGCCAACGTGTTCAAGAGATGAAACCAATGCATGAATTCATTTGAGGTGGCTGATTTTTCAGTGTCATTGTCCTTGTTGATAGCGTCGTCCTTGGTAAGAGCTTCGAAGGCTGCTGTCGCGATAAGTACGGCCACAACTAGCACCATATTGCGCATATCCAAGGACAAATCCCTTCGGCAATAAAGAATGAATCTAATCACTCTTTCGAAATAAGTCTCTCTGAATAGCAGAAAATGAGCAAGACTACCTTTATGTGCACCAAGACTATCGGGATCGCCAATATGAATTGATGAACGTTTTGTATGCCTCAAAAGTTTAATCATCTCCTCCTGATGATGATCACGAGCAATGTCAAGTGCTGTATGGTCTTCTGCATTTTTTTCATCTTTAATTATTGGAGCTTTTTTAATCAATAACTTCGCCATCTGCACAAGGAAAAAAAAACATATCAAAATTTGTAAAACTCAGCAAGATGTTCTATGGAATTGTATTGGAAAATGATGGTCTCATGGTAAAGAAAAAGGAAAGAGATGGCATGCCTCCAGTTGGTCAGTTAAAACTGCAATATGTAGTACAGTGTTTCCATCTGCATCTTTCCCTATCAGCAACTCCCCATTGTATGTCCTCCAACTCCACTGGAATATTAATCTAAAAGCCAAATATTGACGGTTTTTCACGGCAATGTGAAGGACCGTCTCCTCGTGAATATTCAAGTCCTTGATAGACGCTGGACAAGCAACCAGAAACTCGGCCAAGAGATTCGTGTCACCTGTTTGGGCTGCATAGTGCAAAGGAGTCAGCAGTTCCCTTCCTTTAACCCGGATGAGCTCACTGTTATTATTGATGAGCCCTTTCACCGTTTTCTCGTGCCTATTTTGCAGAGCCAGGTGCAAAGGGCTTTGCCCATGTGGGTTCAACTTCATACCAAATGATGGCTTTAAGCTCAAGATTTCTAGGGCAAATTTGGTATGTCCAGCTAATGCTGCTTCGTGCAGAGGAGTATGGACTAAAGGGATTCGATCTATTTCATCCAAAACTGTTGGGAAAGACAGCAATGTTGCATACAAGGTATTGACATTTCCTACTCGGGCAGCTTCTATCAAACTGTGCTGAGCGCGATCCAAAACTGTTGGTAAAGACCGCAATGTTGCATACAAGGCATCGACATTTCCTTCTCGGGCAGCTTCTATCAAACTGTGTTGAGCGCGATCCAAAACTGTTTGTAAAGACCGCAATGTTGCATACAAGGCATCCACGTTTCCTTCTCGGGCAGCTTCTATCAAACTGCGTCGATCAGCATGATCCAAAACTGTTGGGAAAGACCGCAATATTGCATACAAGGCATCAACATTTCCTTCTCGGGCAGCTTCTATCAAACTGTGTTGAGCGCGATCCATTCTGTGTGATGTGTTTGAACAGCTGAAAATTCTTTATAACTGCAGCTAGTTGTTGAAAAGCATTAGCCACTAGCTTTTCAATATTTTTCAGCAATGATTCATAAAGTTTAGGTACAATTTTTCAAAAACTTGTTCCATTAGTTTAATGCAGTTGGCAACTCAAATGACAAGGTTTTCAAGAAAGTTGAAGAAAAGGTGAATGAAAAAAACAATGTTAAAATAACATAAAAATCGCATGTCAATTACCTAGACACTCAAAAAAACCATTTTGTAGATTTATAGTTTTGGAATGGAAATGTATCATGTTTTGGAACGTGCGTACGAAAACGTAATTTTTGGTAGGGTGCTAGCGTTTCCAAGTAACATAGGTCAAGGATCTCGCTAGCTAGCTTCATACCAAGATAATTACAACCAAAACAAAGTCGAGCGAAATGACCTACTTGGGAAAACCAAATTTCAAAAATTGCTTCCCATGATAGTAACAAGAGTGCCGTTACAATTTTGGAACGGAAGTGTATCTCGTTTTGGAACATGCGTACGAAAACATAATTTTTGGAAGAGAAACGACTTACTGGGAAAACCAAATTTCAAGAATTGCTTCCCATGATAGTGACAAGAGTGCCGTTACAGTTTTGGAACGGAAGTGTATCTCGTTTTGAGACATGCATATGAAAACATAATTTTGGGTAGGGTGCTAGCGTTTCCAAGTAACATAGGTCAAGGATCTCGCTAGCTTCATACCAAGATAGCTACAACCAAAACAATGTCAAGCGAAATGACTTACTTGGGAAACCCACATTTCAAGAATTGCTTCCCATGATATAGTAGCAAGAGTGCCGTTGAAGCTCGGGAGCAAGCCAGTAGCAAAGGAAGTGGCAGCAGTGCTTTCAACTCCAAAAATCTGTCCTCAGTTCAGATTGCAGGCTGCAACTTACTCGCATGAAGCCGGAATCTCAAGAGGGAGGAAATAGGTATAAGGATACCTAGGGGTCTCCTATGTTGCAATCATATATAGACCCATAAACATAACAAACAGTGAGACACACATCAAAATCAATTGCTTTTCTTTGGGTCCCAGAGTTACTTTTTCTTTTTTAAATTCGAGATATTAGGCCCACCAATCAATATGTAGAGTTTTGAATAGCTTGTATTTGTTAAAGCTTTTGTGGATTCTCTTAGTTTGTCCCAAATATAGTAATTTTGACTGTCAAGTAAGCCTTCAGTATCCTCCATTTAAGGATAAAGCAAAGGTACATGTAAGGACATGTTGATGGAAAAAACTCAAATTCTACATATACTGAGTAAATAACCATTGGTTGTGAAGCTATATATATATATATATAGTCCTCTTCTAATAAGAGATCCTTATTTTGCTACAGTGTGAACCTCCTATTTTCTGATCAAATTTTGATTATCCGAACCGTTCAATGTGTTTAAAACATGTTTTTAAGGGCACCCGCAAGAAATCGGCTCAAAACAATATCGAGAAGGCCTTGATCTAAACAGTTTTTGAGAAATGCTGACAGGAACAGTTTTATAAAAAATTGAATAGATCAAGTCTTTTCGGACATTATTTTGAGCCTATTTCTTGTGGGTACCCTTAAAAACGTGTTTTAAACACATTGAACTGTTCGGATTATCATAATTTGATCAAGAAATAGGAGATCCACACCGTAGCAAAATAAGGAATCCCTTATTAGAAGCTCACTTATATTATATATATATATATATGGGAAGGCTTAAGGGACTAATATTTTTTTATATATT
>JABCMJ010021005.1:0-19865 GCA_014822125.1 Arbutus unedo | reverse complement strand
CTTTTAATGACTCATATATTTACTAAATTTGAGAAAGTGACGAAAGCAATTTCAATAAATTGAGCAGAATTCCAGTAACACTCACGAGAATTATACTACTTTATCTGTTGCTCCAACCCAACATTAATGCTTTTCCAAGACTATAAATGATTCACTAAAATCCCTATCCGACTACACACAGGTATATATCTAGCTAATGAAAAATGGTGGAGGGTTGTTCAATAGCTTTAGTCATTGCGGTGGCTGTCACAGCACATGTGGTGGTGGCCCTCGGGTGCATTGATATCAGCCCATCCGTGATCCAATGTTCCCCATATGCGATTGGTGCGGTGGCTCAGCCGTCTGTCAGATGCTGCAACGAGCTGAGACGGCTCAATATCATGGCAAGAACCGCGGCTGACCGGAGGCGAATATGCTTTTGTTACAAGCAGCTTCTCCCCCGGTACCCTACTACGAGGGATGCTGCACTTGCTGCACTCCCTAGATTATGTGGTGTTGACATGCCTTTCTTTGTGTCTAGGAACACTGACTGCACCAAGTAACTCCTTTTCTTCTTCCATGTGTATTCATTTCTATGACTACAAACCTCAATCTCCTCTATATCGATCTAGTATCCTTTCACTTGTTAACTCATGTTTTGATTAGACCTCTTATATTTATATTACGTTAAAAAATCGCTCCATAACATTAAAAAAAATATACGAAACAAAATTACAATCAATATATATAGTTTCTCAAAATTGCAATCAATATAACAGGGATTGCCGCTTGTAGTAACGAATTTGACAGTTTCATAAAATTATTCCATGAGTGTATTTTGTTTTGTACTTATTTATCTTAGTTTTGTTAATATGCAGGATTTCTTAGGGAGGTGCAGTAGAGCTCTCTTATCAAGGACAGAATGTGTGGACTGGGATGACCAATAAAGGGACCCCCCCTTCCCTCTTTGAATGAAAATGGACCCCCTCATGATTTGCTATGCTTTTTGAATAAACCATTGCTTTTAAATGTTTGTGTGGATTGGGATGACCAATAGAGGTCTCAGACCAAAATTGTGTTGGACAATTGCTGATAAAAGGAAATGCTATCGCCTAGCTAGGTAATAACCATTGTTTTGAAAGCTTAAGACATGCAGCAGAAATGCAACAAGAAGAAACAAATGTTGTGCACATTATTGTGTTTTTGGATTTTTTTATCTCAATGTTCTATACTTCCAAACAAGATATAGTCCACCAATTTGAATAGGTTTAGACAACTTGTGACGACAATTCACATATCGTTAATAAGACAAAAAACAAAAAGTACGAAAATTAAGAAATACAAATAGCATGCAGGAGTCATAAGTCCTAAAACAAATTACTCCTACTATTAATAAGAAAACTCTAGTCTTAATCCTACAAGTACTAAAAAAAACTCTAGACACCAGTTTTTCCATAGCTTCTGTCACAATGCTGGCGATGTCCACACGGAATAATAATGCGGGACACCCCCGTTAGGCTTGTGAATGAGATGGTGAAACATATGGTATTTTAAGCAGTATCTACAACTGAACTGAAAGTTATTCTAGGTTTAGTGAGTAATTGAGGAGAAGGGTATACTACTATATGCAACTGGATGGATTCTGTGGACCATAAGATTGGCCTCTGACATTAGAACAAGTAGAAGTAGCAGGTGGTCCTTGTGGGCCATCGTAGGACAAGTTGATGTTTATAAGCTTGATGTCGTGGCATGGAACAATCCCACTGCATATTAAGGAAACTGCAACTTTTGAGCTTGAAGTCCCCCATATGTTCCTGAATGTTACATTGCTTATCTCTACTTGTGAATTATGAGCCTACACACATAAACAACACATTAATTTGTCATCAACATTGTCTTGTTCTATGTAGAATACGAGTAACGTTCACACGAGCGATGAGTGAATCTGGTCAAATGGACTTGAGTAGACTAATAAAAACTAAATTGAAAGAAAATAATGAGTTAGAATAACGTACATTTGGGTTGCAATTAGGCTGGGGGCAATACTGTTGATCGATGATGATAGGGTTGTTGACGTTGTCCATAAAGATATCTTGGAAAATAAAATCGGAAGCAATGCTAGCAAAGGAAGGGGCCCACGTCTTGATCCTTACGCCGTTCTGGGTACCAATAAAGGTGCAATTTGTCACACTGATTCCAGTCACAAACTCCTTTGGTGACTTTCCTAGGCTTCCGACGCTGATGCCATGGCCAGGGCCGCACGAGACGCTGGAGATGTCGATGTTCCGGCTCCCTGAGACCATGGAAATGCAGTCAAATGCCCCCGAAGCTAATTCTATTTGGACTTTAACTCAATTGGATAATTTTGTATTTTAAATAAGCCATAAATCCTTCTTTAATCTTGAACAATTTAGCTCAATTAGGCCGAATTTTGTTAGTCCAAAATAATTTAGAAAGTTAATAATTTCCTTAGGCTAAATGGAGCCTAAGTATCTTCAGATAATTTGTTACAATTTTTTATGGTGTTCCTTGTATATTATTCTAATTAATTACGGATTGATGTGTACGACACGCACCTGGTCATTCTAATTAGTTATAAAATATCTTGTATTAGTTAAGATTTATTTTAGTTCGATATACTGGTCCAATTTATTTTAGTTCTATTTTTTTGCACTCACAGGTTGAGAAATTGAAGCATGACTTGACTGACTTGGGGTCAATGGTTGAGCCTGTTATTGATGACGTCATAAAAAAGGAACATGGTGAAAAATGAGTAGGGTATATATATGTACAGAAAAGCACTTCTATAGCCCTACATGTGGATGCTTGTAACATTCTTCCTCTTGATCAAATGCTAGTTATATTTCATGAACACATCTGTTTGTTATACAGAGAATCAATTTGTTTTATCTCCTAAATTCAATTAAATTTATTTACGAAGATTGATTTCTGACGAATTACATAGATGAATAGAACTATTGTGTGAGTATTGTGTGAAATTTTTCCTCTTCCCAAATGAATAGATCCCTTCTGAATTTAAAATTTCTTTCACCATGGAATTCTGTCATGTAAATTTCTTTAACCACTACATGTTTTTATTCTAAAACTACATACAGTTTAGGAAATAGCTCAAAAAGTATCCCCTGTTGTAGCCAATTTTGTGTCCAAAGTCTTGTAGAATCCCTTTTCCGCATAGAAACTTGCAGCCCTTGATGGATTAGGCCTCCAAAAGTGGAATTGAATTGAGGGATCTTAATAATATGGAACCACGTTGTTGAAAGGACATTTACTCATAAATTGACAAAAGTCCACTCTGAATTAGGTAAATTATACTTTTCCCTCACCACGTTACTCCATAGTGTTGTTTTATCCAATCCAAACCTCCACCCCCACTTAGCTAAAATGGCTAGATTCATCACTTCCAGTCTTTTTACACCAAGTCCCCCATACTCTCTTCTTTTAGTAATATCTTCTCATTTCAATAAGCACAATTTCTTCTTACCCTCTTCTGCACCCCAAAAGAAATTCCTCTGACATCTCGTAATTGCTTTAACCACTCCCTCATACATTATAAAAATTGACATGAAGTATATGGGTAAAGAAGAGATGGTAAACTTAATGAGTGTTAGTCTCCTTACCAAGGAGAGCACCATCATTTTTCATCTTCCAAACTTCTTATGAATTCTAAGAATTACAAGGTTTCAAGTTGAAAGTTTCCTAAGATTAGGCCCTGATGGTAGACCAATGTATTGGATAAGTAATTTACATACATCACGCCCTAGGGCATTTGCCATATTTCCCAAACACTCCTCTTGAGCTTTAGCTCCACGCATGATTGGCTTATTGAAATTTATCTATAGAGCTGACACAGCTTGAAAGCATCTCAAAATCCTTCTCGTCGCCACCACCTCATTAGGGTTATTATTACAAAAGATTATTGTGTTATCTACGAATTGTAAGTGAGAAACCACTGTTCCAACTTGTCCCACCCTAATCCTTGGAATTAGACCAATCTCCTTAGCTCTTTCAAATATAATATTAAGAGCTTCTACCACAAGGTTGAACAGAAAAGGGGACAACAGGTCACCTTGTCTCAAACCTCTTATCATTTTGAACTCAGAGGTAGGAGATCCATTAATGAAGATGGATATATCAGTTGTGGTTATGCAAGCTTTAATCCAAGAGCACAATTTCTCCTTGCATCCAAATTTTGATGCGCGTGGTGATGTCATGCAAACCTCATCTTGCTATAATTGCACTTAAGCCCCTAGAAGTCTCGAAATGCTATTTTCTAGCCCAAAAGCTTCTATTGAAATTAGATTGAATCTCGAATGCAGTAAGTAAATTTGTATTTTATGAGGTTCTTGGGACTCAGACATGTCATTTCGTGGAACATGCGAGGGAAGCCCGTTTTCGACAACCGAATTGGATCGATATTGCCCAATTTCATCCTAGACATTGTCAATGAACTTGTATCATCATACTGATTAATGGCATGAGGTTGATATGATGTGATGATGTTGTCTCGTGAAAAGTGCCCTTGAGCTCGGGTCTGTGTGGACAAAATGATCTTTTTGCATGTTGACTTGTCAAGTTTTTTCAATTTTGTTCTTTAGACATTCAATTGACCCCTAAGGTATGTCAATGGCCTTGCATTAAGATTCTTCATATAAATTGAGGCGGTGAAGTTGTCCCAACTTAATTTGGAAGCTTTCTCGGCTCCTGTTCAACAAGAAAGGCAAAATTATCATTTTGCATTCAAATCTTTCTCAAGCCTTTTAGAACAACCCGATAGAACCTCAGGACATGTTAACATCCTTGTGCACACTATAGAGGCATTATGGATTAATTATATTGAGATGTGAAGCTTGTTCTTAATCATTTGCCCATTCAAGGGCAAAACGATCATTTGTAACTAGACTTCACTAAATCTTCTGAGATTGTTCAATTAGCTCTCAAATCATGTCAACGAGCTTATGCAGTGCTTGACAATGTCTTTAGTGAAGTATGTTAGCCTCTCGATCATCTCACGCGTCCTTTGTCTGATCAGGGACAAAATGATCGTTCTGCGCATAAATTTTTTTGAGCTTATTTTGGAGGCATATTTTATGATGGTTTGAGCGATAGAACAAAATATAGTATCAACATTATGTTAATTGGGATCATCTATATATTCTTAAAAGTCTTAAGGAAAAGACCTATGAAATATTGTGGTGACTTTGGTCTCTAGGAAAAAAAAATCACAATTGTGGTAACTATAGTGCTCAAACGATTAAGAAAAAGATTCCTAAAATATTGTGGTGACCTTATACAAATCGACTTGGAGAAATGTTCGGGGCACCATCGCACGATGATTCTAAGAACAGTGTTGGATCCAACAGGTTAAGCCTTGAAAAAATATTTATCATTTGGTACTTGGTGATTATGGTTCTCATTTTGATTTTGATTCTCGTTAATTTGATAGGCATAGACAAATTAATTGGTATAATGCAACTTATTGGCATCTGATTATTGTTATAGAAATTCATTATTCTGTTGTTTACCATATGAATACTATTATTCTTGAACCCTTTTATTGCTTAAAATTATTCTTGAAATCTTTAGTTATCGCTCTTTTATATGTATGCCATATTTAATTGTCTATCCTTAGCATGCTATACTACTCATTAAGCTTTTAACTAGCAAATTTATTTACAAAAAAAAAATGAGGTTAGTACGTAGGGCAAAGTCATGGACTAGGCGACATTGTCGGGACTCCCTATTTGGACCTCTAAAACATTTGCATTTTACTTAATCACATTTAACAATTTATTTTTTTATTTATTAGCGTTTCAGTTATTAAGTTTAGAGTTTGGAGGCTATGAGATGATTGTGACTCATTCGTTACATAAAAATATTTCTTCAAGTTCTCATATTTTATTTTGTACATGTTTAATTTTCTTATATAAAATTATTTGACTATTATTTTTAGGTTTCATGTCCCATAGTTGGTACGTGGTTCACGGCCAATTATGCCTCTAGATTTAGGGTGTGACAATTATGCTCCAATGAATTCCTTTTGTATGGATAATTTAAAAAATGAGACCGAGTTTTTACTACTTGTAAATGACTTAAAAGAGTTAGTTTTATTTTATTATTTATTAAGAGTCTACCCTACGGTACCACAATGTAGGCATGTGGCGTACCATGTTCTCATTACTATTTCTGTTCCCATTTCTCATACCGATATGATCCACGTCCTGATAATATAGGCTCCAACTAAGATGGGTGCTTCTCGTTATTGCGTTATATGACCAGCTTATGTACACATGGGTGTTCACTTTTATCTAAGTTAATTCCCAAATTTTTCATCCATGGATTAGCCTTTAAGTTAAAATTTCTAATTAAAGAATTCCAAACGTCAATTAACATTTCATCCACTTGACAATCAACAGAAAATATATTCCCAAAAAGTCCAACAAATATTAGTTATCATCTCATCCCTAACCAACTGCGTTGTCTAAAAAAATAAGGGTTGTCAAGTATTTTCCTCTTGAAATGTCTCAACAAAGCGCCAGCTTCACAATATTGTAAGTCTCTTTCTCTTTCATCACGCAAATAGGTTTTTTATCGTCACGTAAATTCAACAAATTCTCTCCCTTCCACGTGTGGGTACTAATGAGATCGTGTGACAATCTAAGAGGTAACCCAATAGTCTCGACAATTTCAATATTTATACCTTAAGACTCACATAATTTCTTTGAGATGGCATCATATGAGTAGTTTTAGGAAGATGCATGATTGTGGGTCTTAACAAACTTTACCACAATCCATTTCAATGGATCTCTCTTAATTGATATTTTTGTCTCTCTTCTAAGTTATGTTACTGTTCGACACCGTTTAAGCGTTTATTCTCTTTTTTTTACTTCCACCTTACTACAAACAAACTTTGTATTAATCGTCATGTCATTCTTCTTGCTCTTTCTTTAGTAATCTCTTTATAATCCTTCCATATTTATTGTGGAACCAAAATACAACTTCCTCTAACTTAAATTTCATGCCAATTCATGGTGTACACTCCATTTAACAATATCTCATTAGGTTCTATAGACACCTAAACTCTCTAAGGATAATTTTCGAGATAGTACAATATTGTATGTCAACATTATAAAAACAATGACAGGCAAAACAGAAGGACTAGCACCGTCCACCATTTTAACAATAACTAGATACCAATAATCCAAAATTAATAAATAAGTGTTAAATCCCACAACAAGCATTACATCACAGATTCCAAGAGCAAACAAAAGAGTAATTGAACAAAAACAAAAACAAATAGAAGCACAGTAGTGTCTCTGATGCAGAGTATACATTTTTGTTTATTTCATTGAATCCTTAAGAGTTTCAGATACAAATCCAACATCATGACATCTTTCCTGAAGCATTGCTCAAAAGCTACATAACATGATTATATCAGGAACTTCCTTCTGTGCCTAATTTACAATTCTGGGGAAAAAAAAATAACAAATTGATATCCTTTGTCAAATATTCACCAGAAATCTGGGTTAATACAGAATGTTGAATATTAGGGAAACTATGAAAAAAGAGAAAGTCTTTGGTCCATGAAAAGTTTCCAAGAAAATATCTTATAACTCAAAATGAATGGAGTAGATTTATTTGAGTGTGTAGGCTTCCAAATCCAAATGAATCTTACCCTTTGATTTTGAATTCAGGGATGTTGTCGTGACAACTTTTTTGGGACCACAGCACTCTTCATGTAAAAATCAATCTTATGTCTAGTTCCGTCCAAATTTCGATTATTCTGTGGTACAATGGTCTAGTTTTCAAGAAGGATGAAAAAACAATCATATATTTAGCTTCCGAACAATGGGTATCTGATAAATGGCACCTTAGTGCGTTTCTGATACAGCGACGCAGAGCTAGGATTCAGATCTTGGTTTACCATTTTTGCTGATGATGCCACTTTCTAAACCGTATACATGCCCCATTTTGGCTCTTTTTGTATCCAAGTATTTTCTGTTCTCCTTTGTGATGGGTGTAAGAAGGGGGACTCTCCCGGAAACCGCCAAACCATAGCCCTTGAGCCCAATATACTTCGCCGGGTTGTTTGTCATCAACTTCATTGTTCGAACACCGAGATCTCTTAGTATCTGCACTCATAAAGTCCAAAAATAAATTTCAAACTAATCCCATTTTATTGCAATATGAAGGGCATAAATGATACTTCAGGATACACTTTCTGCTTTATTTCTTGGGAAACAACCATACCCTTGGAAAATGAAACGGATAACCAAGATTTGAAATCTTTGAATTGATATAAAAACCAATTGAATAAAATGTTTGATCTTACTCTTGATCCAAAAACTATACTCCTCTAAATGCTAAATGCAACTAAGATGAATCTTTTTCCTGTAAATTCAAATATCATGTGCATTTCACTATTCTATAGTCAATATGACTTTAATTGATCTATGTAGTCTAAGAAAAACAAAGGTTACTGTCGTATTTGCCAAGTATGGGGTGTGTTTCTAGGGTCTAAAGTATATGCCTTGTATTGCGTAGTGTCGTGTGAAAGTCAAGTGCAACATAAGGACACGGGGATCATTTCAACCCAACAGAGACAAATGCAACGTTGAAATAATGATGCAAAACAGGGTTTAAAAAACAGGATGATATGGAGAAGATTGTTGTAAAATACTAAAAGCTAGGGACAGATGAAATTTTGGCTGCCACGCTAAGTTATAAGGTGGGTGTTTCTTGCAGCTCAACTTATTGGTAAAAACTGATATGGATAGCTAACATCAAAAAAATCAAAAAGGAGCTTCCAAAAACTAGGCTTTCCAGCTTTTTTATGATTTTGGCCAATAAAACAAAAGCAGAAGTGTGCCAACACATTGACATGGTTTCCGCGACCAAAAAACCCATAAGCTGCAACACTTAAGTAGCAAGGAAGATTGTTTTCAAGAGCATCACAAAGCATCACGGAAAGACATCAACTAAAGAAAAACGAAGAAATCGCTGTCAATGCTTTCTATAGAAAAAAAAAAAAAAGGAAACGGAAATTATGACCAAAAGAATCAATCCATCAGGAGGTACCTGTGCACCAATGCCATACTCTCTAGAATCAACAGGCAAACCCAGCTCCTCATTGGCTTCCACAGTGTCGCGTCCATCATCTTGTAAGTTATAAGCACGAAGCTTGTGGCCCAAACCAATGCCCCTCCCTTCATGGCCACGGAGATATACCAAAACACCCTTGCCGATTGCCTCAATCTGTTGCATTGCCAGTGCCAGCTGGTTCCCACAGTCGCATCTGGCTGATCCAAATATGTCTCCGGTGAGGCATTCTGAGTGTACCCTCACAAGAATATCCTGCCCGTCCCCAATCTCGCCCTGTTTACAAAAAAAATTAAAATTAAGACTAAAAATGCATGAATTTTTCCAATTTAATTTGGAGCACAATTCTGTTTCCTTTTCAAGTCAAATCAATGACAAGAAGAGATAGGAGTTAAGAGAGTCAAGGTTTTACAGATTTACCTACGGGAAAATACCATTACGGTTGACACTTGAGTGAGGTATCTGCTTTTCCCAAGGCAAACATGGTTGTAACTTAAAACATTTTCCATCACGTACGTATTCTTATTTACGTATTAGGAGAAGGAATGCTATTCAAGTTTCATATCTAAATTTGAAAATGAAACGAAAAAAAACACTTATCGCCAAGCCACACAGGCCAATAACTTACTAAGAATTTACCAACGAAGAGCAAGAATTAGCACACTCCCTCTACACTTGAAAAGTTAGGAAGTCCCAAATATTGCTCACCTTGACCATCGCAATATGCTCAATCCCATCCAAGACCGATCTATAACAGTAGGCTGTGAAAGGGCCCCACATGGTAGGTATCCTTGCAGCAGAAGAACGCTCCACTAATTTGTCTCTCTTCCTCCTATATCTGTCAATTGTAATCCGTACTCAAAAGAGTCAATTTACTTTCATATGCATTAACTATCTGATGCAATCAGAATTGACAAAAGTCTGCCATAATTATGCAAAAAAAAAAAAAAGATGAACTCACAAAAGGCACAGAAGTAAATCTTGGAGCCATATTCAAAAAGACAGAAAAGGTTATATCCCATATATGCAGCTATGAAAATAAGAAAATGGCAATTGACGTTTTTATACCAAGTTTCAACACATACAATAAAGCATTACATATTTAGTTTTAGCGATCCATCTGACAAGACCATGATCTACCAGCCTGCCCTCTGACTCAGTGCTTAAGTATGACCTTCATGAGAATCTAATGATTTGGTCCTTAGTAGATGGATAACACTTAACTAAAAACTATGAACCTACACATCATATGTCCGAATCATTGACCAGGAACAGAATTTTTTGCAATCAGAATTCAGAGCTAGATATAGCAAAGAAAGAAACAATACAAATTGGCAAATCCAATATGGGAAAGAAAAACTTGGGTGGCTAGATCCAGAGCAGAAGATGAATAATAGGCCATGGTTTATGGCATTTGTGAGCTTGCATGGCTCCAAGTGTTGCTTAGAGACTGGGGACTTCGTGATGTTACGGCTATGAAGCTCTACTGCGTTAACAAGGCTGCTACCAACATTGCTCACAATATAGTGCAAAATGACCAAACAAAGCACATAGAAGGTCACAGACTATCATCAAAGGATAAACTAAGCAAGGTTGTGAACTGAATGCTTTTTGTGATACTTTGGATCACTTTGCAGACATATTCGCTGAAGGGCTTAGTCATATCTACCCTATTTTTTGCAAATTGGGCTTAGGATATGTGTGTGTTTGTGTGCCTATATATATGTGTGTATATATGAACCAACTTGAGAGAAAATGTTACGTTATTTGCTATTTTATCCAAGAGTATTTAAAGCTCAATCTCATTTGATGTAGATTCTAGTGAATTCGGGAGGGAACCCTAATCTATTCTCTCCTCTCTTTACAGCCAGTGACTTCTCTATTCTTCTTTTTTCTTTTCTTTTCTTCACTGTTCATCAGAGGAATCTAAATGTCTCTAAATCACAAACAAAGGCACCCCCATTTTTTGAGCCATTTATAGAACCCATTGCCGATGTTTCCAGGTTCGAGATATTGTTCTTGCCAATATATCTCCTTGACTCCTTGTATAAATGTTGCAGAGTATGTGAAGGTAGTTCTTCTGTTATGAGGAACAAGCTATATTACGAGTGATTGTTCTGGTTATGTAGGAATCTTTTAAGCCAAGAAATTTCCAAATCATTTTTTGTTTGTCCTTCATTTAATTTCATAGAAATTTTCTTCATGGGATTAGCCCACACCTCCTCACGATAATAGACCGAAAAGAGGCTACACGTGACAAACCCAAAAAAGGCTGCTAATGAAAGGGCCTACTTGAGAATCCAATATTGACAGGAGATGGGATGGGCATGAGTTAATATGCATGTTGGGCCTCTCCACCAAATAGCTTAAGCTTTTGGGCTAAAGCACAGTTCCATCAAAATCCTCTTCTTAATTCACAATGTGCAAGCGTTCATACCTTTGATTTGTCCTCCAGGCCATTACAAACACTCAAAACATTCACTGGAACGAAGTCAATAAAAAAGAATGGAGAATGAAGTCTGGAACTGACATTACTTGACAAAATAATGTCAATTTAAAAGTTTACATGATTGCCAATTTTCCATCCAAGTGCACAACCAGCATCCCCAGGAATAAAGTTCTTCAAAAGACAGAGCCATCGTAATGTGTGATTTTACAAAAAAGATAATTACACTTTGTTACAAGTTCCAGTGAATGAACATTTTGAACATGCAATAACCTTATTTTGATGGCTTTTGCAAAAAGGCAATTGACTCCTAAAAAAAAAAAAGTGAAACGTAATCAAGATTGCTTAATATTTTTAAAAACAGCATGAAAATTTGCAATATGATTGCCCATTTGCCTGCCCACTGTAAGGAATAATTGGTTTCATTTAAGGTCAAGGCCAAATTGTGCAAACAGCAATTGAATAATAGTCAGTCAACAAATATGTGGGTCTTTATCCATGAAACCATGAAAAGAAATATAAAACCCAATAAAATATGTGAACATTAATGAAGAAACTCCATCACAGAAACTCGTAAAATGAGCACAAGTTAAAACTCCCTAGGGTTATAGATAAAAGTACCTGATCAGATCAGCAATGGATACGATTTTCAGATTATGTGACTCTGCAAATTGCTGAAGCTTTGGTAACCTAGCCATGGAACCATCCTCATCCACAATCTCACATAGAACAGAAACAGGGTCAAAACCAGCTAGCACAGTGAGATCAACAGATGCTTCTGTGTGTCCGGCTCTTTTCAGAACACCACCCTCCCTGTACTTCAATGGAAATATGTGGCCCGGCCGGTTGAAATCCTCAGGCTTCGAATCTTTGGATGCAAGAGAAAGTATTGTCGTTGCTCTATCATGAGCTGATACCCCTGTTGTCGTACCATGTTTTGCATCCTGCAGAAACAAATTATGAGTGCATTTGTATAGGCATAACCTAATAAAAACACATAGTACATAAGTATAATAGGGAATGCTTCCAAAAGTTATTGATGTTTTAAAAGTTTATCATAGTCATTGTCAGTGTCAACAATAATGACAGAAACTTTAAAACCGTGCAGAGATGCTAAATAAGTTCCACCTGCAAACGGCCTCTTTGTTAACATTTACCAGAATCAGTTTTGCAAAATGTTTTTGAAAAACATGTTTGTTTGATGGTTTTTGAAACTTGTTTCCTGTAAAACTTTTCAAGAAGGAACATCTTTCAAAAGTATCAACTAACAAACGAATAGAGATACTGATTCTGAAAATAATTGTAAAACTGATTCCGAAGACCAAACCCAAACACAGATTGTTCTAACCAAATGAATTTTATGAAAATTTGAATTTCCAAGTGGGATGAGAAATTGACACGACTTAAATGGCAATACAAGTGCCTGAAACCCAAGAGGAAAAATCCAAAGCGCCTTCAATTTTGTCAAGAAGTAAAACAACTACGTACCACTGATACGGTGAACGCAGTACGAAGCTTCTCTTCATTTTCTTTCGTGGCTACCATCAAAGGAAGTTCCAACCTCTCCAGATCTTCCCCTTCCATGCTAACACAAACAATTCCAGTTCCATGCTTGACAAGAAAAGCCATAGCTTCTGGTGTAACCTTTGATGCTGCCATTATTAAATCTCCCTCATTTTCTCTGTCTTCGTCGTCTACAACCACTACCATCTGCAACAAAACCGATAATCAACATCGAAAAGATGTATGCTTGTGCTTGTGCTGTGGGGAGGAACTTCTACAATGTTTGTTAACAAATAATACTTCCTCCGTCCCAATCCGTTTGTCCTTTTATATCAAACGCGCCATTTAACCGGGTCAACAAATAGTGTATTATTGTGAAAACATTTGAGGGATTTTCTCAACCAATCAAAAGACTCAATTCATTCTTGTAGAAAATATTCCAAAATCATCTTAAAAAGAATAAATTGGTAAATATAAAGGATTTTTTTTTACATGTCAGAAATAGATAAAATTGAAGGAGATAAAATTGAAGAGATAACCAACCTTTCCTTGGCGAATATCTTCGATTGCCTCAGGGATGGATGAGAAACCTTCTGTGGGCCGGTCTAAATCAAATTCATTGGTATCAGTAGGAAAAGAAATCGTTGTTGGGGTGGTTTCTGCTGCAAGTGTTCCAAGTGTTATTGCATCAGGCTGTATCTCAATCCCAGCTGATAATTCGCTAAGGAGAGTACTTTTCACTGCAACATTAGTGGCATTTGGGTGAGAGCGGAGGTCACCTTCTCCTGATAATAGTGCAGCTTTGATTCTACTATCACTCTTGATACTGAAGAATGATTTGTTTCCTAGATGGATCGAGGACGTGCCAGATGTGCAACCATTTGCAGAAAATAGTTTCATAGAGTGCAGTCCACCAAACAATTTGGAGTTTTTAAATGCTCTACAAACAAACGAAAAGTGATTGTAAGCAACATTTTCTAATCACCAAAGCAAAATAAAAAGTGTTTATGGTAGGCAGATTCGTCAAATCTAATCTTAAAAGGGAAATGTAGCATTACCCAAGACTACAAAGAGCTAAAATGTACAGATTAGCAAAACCATTGCTTCTGTCTAAACCTGAACAGAATTTCGCGAACTTTATGTGCGCTAAAACCTGCTAAATAAATATCAGCATCTCATATCAGTTCACAATTGACAATTTGCACAGAAAGCTCCTTACAGCCCTAACTGAGGAGGGGAACTGCATGGGGCACAGCTAAGATAGCAAAGCAAATGCAGAGTGGCAATTTTGCTTAGCTGAAGGAAAAATGAAGGAGAAAACTTTAAATAGCATCAAGATGCAAAAAATCTATAAATCTCTGATTGTCAAACCATTCTTTTGGAAATGAATTGAAGTCGGCCACCTAATATAGATTGTTACTAGATCTACCAAAAACAGCTGATTCCCCATTACAAGCAAGAGTAGACCAAAAGTCTTGAGTCTTGACGTAGGGGATGGATGTGGGAATGTCTTGACAATTTTTTTTTAAAAAAAAATTGTAGATAAAATTATGTCAGAATCAAGAAGATTTCCAAGTTGAACAAAACCTAACTGATAGCCCGGCTTGTTTTACCACGTAAAATCATCTTCCAAACCTCAATTCATAAAAAGAAGGCATGTGCCTCCACTATGCAAATTTCCTCAAATCTTAAGTATGTTACACCTTTGGACTGAGCCAACTAAGAGAAAAATCACATATCTATATTACAATCTGATAAGCGCGTAAATGTTGACATTAGTGCCTCCTAATTTATTTTTGTTAAGTCCTTTTTAATATTTTACTTGAAGTGTAATACTCTATTTTTATGTTGTAGGTATTTGGAGGCTTCATTATAAAATGCATTTGCAAAGTCGAATTGTATGCAGTGGCGGAGCAAAACCCATTACCAAGTAGCAAATCATGGGCCAAATGGCAAAAAATTTCACAACTATTATATCACCTAAGGCCCACGGTGACAAATCCACTCAAGTATGGAGAATGGGGTTTGGATCAGTTGATTGATTTGAATAATGCTCTGATCAATTTTAGTAATTAAAGGATTATATATTTGTCTAAGGATTTGTTTTTAAGGCGTGACTACAAGGAATGTTAGTGCTCCTAATGTATTGGTGGGCCCACAAACAAAGCAAAGGTAGAGGCCAGATAAAAGAATTAGGTTTTGTGGAAGGAGGCTGCTGGAAGAGTTGTATAAAGGGGATCCCAGACGGGGTGGCATCAGCGAAGGAGGAAAAACAAACAGCAGAATTCAAAAGCTGCGACAGGGGGGAATTTTACGAACAACAATCAGAGAGCATGGAACATATTAGTGCGATGATTTCCTTTCCAGTGGCCGGCTAAATCCTATTCTAGGGCGTAGGTTAAGCTTGTACTCCGAGTAACAAAGTTTTTATTGCTTTTGTTGATTTATTATTCGGATCAGGTTCTATGAACTAGATAATTTCAATTCATGAAATTGGTATTATTTTTTCCATATAATTGTGTGTTTGATATCCATAGTTTCAGATACAATGGCTTTAATTGATTTGTGGTAATTAACTATGATAGATTATACTACCGTAAGACAGATTGTACTAGTAAGACGGTTCGTACTAGACGGAGATAATCTATGCCGCTTGATGATACACGAATATTTTTAGGAGATATTGCAAGGGTCATGAACCCTAATGGTATCTAGTGGATCCGAATTAAAAATCATTCAACTGAGATGAATCTAGGTTACAAGGGTTAAGTGAAACCGAAACCCTAGACTTTCTTCCCATAAATTTTATATACTTTTCAATTGGCCTTAATTTTACTTTAGTTCTCATAATCTTAGAAAACTAAATCAAAATCTCTTTTTGTCGAATTAATTTAGAAATTGACTAAAATAAGTGCAACATAGCCATTTGATCCCTAAGGATGATACTCATAGTACTTGCCACTATTCGAAAGAGTAGTAGTAATTGTTACATTTTATTAATTATATTTGATACGGAAACGACACGATCAAACATCCTCAAATCTTAAGTATGTTATACCTTTGGACTGAGCCAAATAAGAGAAAATTCACATATCTATATTACAATCTCAATCTCTGAAAAAGCATGGATGTGGTTCAAAACTAAATCTGATACACTCCAGTGGGTCTTCCTCAAGTCATTTGGAAGGGGGAAAAAAACCATTCTTTCACCAAGATTTGCTGAAAAATTTCTCTTCCTTAATTTGACAAAAAAAATTAAGTTCTTCCACAATTTGACATCATATTGGTCAAAGGATTGGAGCACGTCTTTTACCTTTTTATTATCGAACTTTAAACTGCTGATGAAAGATTTGGTGAATTGTTGGAGATTGCCCTAACCATGCCACATTACACACAGCCTAAATTTGGTAAAGCTTAACCATATATATATATCTGTAAACTGAAAGCTAAAGCAAGAACAAAAAATCAGATTCAGAAAGGAATATAAGGAACGGAGTATCGCATCAAACCGCAAAAAAGAACCCAAAAGCATCAAAAACCATTTTACCCTTTAACCGAGAAAAGGAAGAAGAATACACAGGGAATATGCTAAAAGAAGAGGGAGACAGGAAAGGAAGGGAATCTTACTTTGCACTTGAAGGAGCCGTTGCAGGGCAAGAAACATGGATGGAAGCCATTGTTGAAACCACCAAAGGTTCTCGAATCAAATGAATATTCAAATCCTAAAGCTAAAATTCCCGAATCGGGTCCTCCTCTCTTTCTCTTATCAATGAGAGAGAGAGAGGGAAAAGGAAGAAACAGCTACGAAATTGTGGAGAAGTTGATATACACATGCTTGTTACCTCTGGTTGATATAGCCATGTCACCGACCAATGACATGGTGAGAAGTTTAATAAAAATCAACCATATAAAATGCATAAAGAATTATTCAGACAGCAGGCCGGCCCGTAGATTTATGGGTTGTTTGGCATGAAATTTTTACTGCTTATTTGTTCAATTTTAATATATTAAAAAAACAAATTAGATAGTTTGGTTGTCGGTATGTTTATTGCCTATATAATTAGTCGATGGCGTTGATCGAATATGATTGGTGGATCAAATTGTTTATTTGTTTAATTTTAGTATATAAACAAATTAAATAATTTGATATGTATAAATAAATAACCATCATAAATAAATAAATGATAGCAAAAATATGTTTTAACTTGTTCTGCGACTTGTTTATTTGTTTTAATCAAGCTAATTAAAAAATATTAATTTGTTATAAATAATGTGTTGAAAATGGAAGAGATGAACTAAATAAATTATTTAAGTTGACTTAGCTAGGGTCACTAATTACTTTTTTTTTGGGTATTTGGCATTATTTTTCCTTCAAATTTTAGTCAAACAATTAAATTATAAAGTAAAATCTGAATCAAACTTAAAAATGAAGAAAAAATTTTAGTCTTCTGATTTATTCTAAACTTTTATTTTGATTTTTCAATGACTCAAACTTAACAAAATTCAAAAGAAAAAATGAGTTACTTCGGAAAACAACAAGTCTTGGAACTCAACTGTCGTATACATATTTAGATATAAATGTGTTTAAAATCGTCCACGTGTATCAAATGATATAATTTTGAACACATTTGTGTTTGAATCCGTGTATGAGATGTTGCATTACTAAACTTTTTCTTAAAAAAATAAAGTGAACCGCGGGTGAGAAAAGCAAGTCCTAAAACAAAACACCTCCACCTGTAGCCGAAAAGCCATGGGGCTGTAAAGGCGGCCACGCACAGAAGCAGTGGGCAAAAGTTGGTGTTGTCGAAAGTGGGCCCAACAGCCCATCGCCGGAGAACATGTAGGAAGATGCGGATTGGGTTTGGGTTCTCTCTCTCTCTCTCTCTCTCTCTCCATCCATCCATTGAACAGAAGAAAGAGTCGTAGGTATTGACCGTTGGATCTCACATCACTTCGGTTTCGTGTCGCACCATTTCTTTGACTTGGTATTTTCCCCATAAAAGAAAAGTCAATGAATGACTTGTACAAATTGAGGACTATTAAATTTTCCATTGTTAACATATAAACGGTTAGGCCATTTTCTCAAGATCATGTTTTTGTCGTGATGACAAAAATTTGACGCACGACGGGACGTGAATAGTTTACTGGAGAAGTTATTTTAGTAGCAAGCAGAGCATCAACATTTACACTTCGTTAAACTACGTTGATAAACTAATCGTCATCTCTTTGCTTTTAAGATTCAGCATTTATTTTTATTCAAAAATATGAAACACGACTATACTCGTCCCTTATCATGTGTCATTGATTTGATTATTAATTTTTATGATTAGATTAAAAATATTGGAAACAATACTTATGAAAATGATGACATAAAAAATTAGATAATGACAGGGGGTTAGAAGAAACCTATAGAAATACTCTTGGCAAAAGTATACCCGTCTCTTACCATGTGTCATTGATTTGATTATCAATTTTTATGATTAGATTAAAAATATTGGAAACCATGCTCATGAAAATGATGACATAAAAAATTAGATAATGACAGGAGGTTAAGAGAAACCTATAGAAATAGTCTTAGCATAGGCACTTTAGCTCAAGATACGAGGGAGGTAAACCACATATTTAGATTCGTAAAAGGTTAAAAACAATTTTAGTAAGATGAAAAAGGTTGATAGTTTGTAGGTCAGTAAGTGTAGCAGGCCGGATTGAGGTATAATTCAAGGCTCTGTCTTTCTTCACCTCTCTCAGGCCAGTCTTATCAATGCAATCATGGGTAGGACCGAAAGCTCAACGAGTTTGCACTGCTTGCCACAAGCATGCTTTCGGGTGCACAACCAACATGGGCGTCAAGCCGGATGTACTATGATTGGCATCTATGGGGAGCAGTGATTCACAAAGCCTTTTCTCAAGAACGAATGCTCGACCACTCTATAGAGGCATGGTGTTTAGTGTAGGTCGAGTGGGATGTGATGCTCGATGTGCGCGGTTATCTATGAAATTATGGAAAATAGACCATTACCAAGTGTGGTGGCATGACTGTCATGGCGCCTGGACGTGGTGCACGTGGCAATTGCATTAAAATTTGTGGCCCACGATGCAACATTCTTAGGAGTTGTGGTATGTGCGCCCTGGTGGTTCCTTATTTAAGGTACAAGGGCACTTCATTCCAAGTGCGTTAAAGAAAATCTCTCAAGCTTCTCAGTTTGTTCCATCCACTTTTTCGAATAATCAACATAAGTATTGGAGTGCCCTCTAGCTACCTATGATCAATTGACACTAACGAGTTTTCTCTTTTTGCAACCCAGACAAATGACTCAATCAGAATTGATTTAGAGGAAAGTGGGAGCCCTTTAGTAATTTTCTCACACCCAAATTTCCTACACTTATTTTGCCAATCATGGTGATTGCAACCAGTTCCAAAAGTGATTAGGCGAACTAGCAAACTCTCAAACCGGCAGCTGGTGGAGGATCCAAAGATTCGCTTCCCTCACCCTCTAAATAACGTCATGACTTGCACACCTGGTCCTGCATAGAGCATTTAAAGGCTCTGTTGGATGAAAAGAATCAACTCCTTTTGGCCATGCGAGGGGAGATGGATCAGCTCAAAGCTAAAGTGTGAACCCAACACACGAGTGATGCATCCCAATCGGGTAGGCAAAAAAGACAACAACGAATGCTTCCCCTTGAAAAGAAGACACAACAGACTGTAGAGGATTCCTATAAGGGAAAGGTTGGGAGGCCACGGTAATGTCGGGTGTCATGACGGAGATTAGGGTGAACTCTAAGAGGACCACAACCCTGTCCCAAAATAGCACCCGCG
>JABCMJ010021004.1:0-21245 GCA_014822125.1 Arbutus unedo | reverse complement strand
AATTTATAGGTGTGCCTTTTACATTCTTCTATTCACAAATTATCACATTAATCTCTTCTTACTTGTCAATTAAAACAAGCACGACAATAATAATTTATACAGAATTTCTACTTTATTTTCATCTCCAACTAAATAACCAACTTTGTTATTAATTTCTTATCGATTTATCGTCACCATCTCAATTACAAATACAAGTATTCTTTTCACTATCACTTTTCTTTGACACGTTCAAATGAGTCCTTATAGAATTATTTTCTATTTCTTGAAAAAAAAAACGATTTAATTGAAAGATTAATCGAGACAAAACCTAACACTTCCGTCTTAAAAAGTAAAAGAAAATCAACGGCGTCTATCTTCGTAGCAGACAAGTGATCACAAAAAGCATAAGCGTAGTCAAGGGGGTCATCTTCTCTCTCTCTCTCTCTCTCTCTCTTAATTCTCACTACACCACACAACACACACTCGCACTTTTCCTTCTTCTCACTCTTTCCTCGACTCTCGCTATCCTTCCCCGCCACAAACACCCAGAACAGACTGCCTCTCCTTGGTATTCTCTCTCTCTCATTGTTCTTTACCTTATCTTTACATGATTTTTCTCTGATTTGGTTAGTAAATGTTGATTTTGATCCAGCAACAATGGGTGATACAATTCTGTTTTCGGAAACATGCCAAGGGTTTCTAAAACTTCTGGTTTTCATTCCCATTTCGGTAGAGAATTCAGTGTCCAAATTGTTGTCAAGATTTGCTTTTCTTTAGGTCTGATGATATGATCATGATATTCCCAACTTCGGGGTAATTGCATTTTTATTTCCTTGTATTTGTTTAATACGATTTCACATGATGTTCACGGACATAAATTTGCTTATTTGGACATCACTTGATGTTTGGTTTTGCTTCAATATGGGAGAAGAAAATAAAATATTCCCACAGCATTAAATATTCCTAATTTTTTTTTTGGGGGCAAACAAGAACCTCAACTCAGCTGAACCTGATAAGACTGATGCATTGCTGAATAGGTCTTTGGTTTTCTTAGTTTTCTCTTCCATTTTCGAATGAAATTATTTTATTTTCTCAATTTTTATTTAAGAGGACAAAAACTGGATCTAGAATCTGGCGTGTAAGTTTTGTTTCCAGAATTTCCTTAAATCACATGCATTTTCTCTGAAGCCTCTGCAAATCAAACTATCTGTTCTTAGTTGTTTGTCTCTTTAAAATATGACGCTACCTTTTATCTTGTGTATCCAATGATAGAATTATTCCTAGTTGAGTTGATGTGTTGTTTTAATGAACTTTACTTAATTTTACATGTAAATAGGGCAAAAAGTTTTTATTCGACAATCGCCATTATCTTTTCCTGATTAGATCAGGGTATACCCAATTTGGGTAGAAAAGAAGGTTCATTGCTTTTTTAGTTTAGTTTTGCTTTTCTTTTTGTTTCCTATTGTTTATTTATTTTGAAATTCACATGACGTATTCTTACAGTATTTGGGTTATCTGATATGAAATATTGTATTCTTTTAATTTGGCGAAATTTTCACATGGTGCTTACCATGCTTTGATTGGTTGTAGAGTTAATGTAGGAGAGGAAACTAAAATAATGCAAATAGGGTACTGCTCATTCTCTTCTGGTATCAGAAAATTTCCATAGGAATAAGAGGAGAAACAGAGGATTTAGATTTTTGCTTAGTTTTATTTCCCCATTTTCTTCAACAACATTAATTATTACTGAAGTCTCTGAAAATCAGAAGTTCTATTTTTGTTTGATTGGGGCTTTTAAGTATGAACCTACCTTATGTATTTTGTATCCATGGACGCAGTTATTCCTAATATGAGTAGATGTATAATGTATTATTTTCATAAACCTTCTTTTGCTTTTTGTGTATATAAGGAAAATAGTAAATGGTTTATTCACTTTTAATTGATTCAATCTCCCTTTCTTGATCAGTATATTCTGGGCAGTTCTCAATTTTGATTCTAAGAGGAGAGAAAAGCGGTAGACGACGTAATGCAGAAAAAACAACTGGATTTGGATCAACCATTGCTATCGGTGAGACGATTTTCATCAAAATTGACTTCTTCAAAAGATTTGAACAAGAAAAAAGTTGAGAAGTCACTTCCAAGTAGACAGCAGTCTCTTCCTGTATGTAAATCAGACTGGGAATTAGAACAGGTGACTAAACCAGCTGCAGTTCCTTTTAAGTGGGAGAAAATTCCCGGAAAAGCCAAAGGAGAAAACCCATCTCCATTGGAGCCTTCAAATACTCCAAGGCTTCCCCCCGGAAGGGCTTTTGATGCCCTACACCCACATGAAGATCGCAGTGCTATTAAGCCTCAAATTGATGGGTTCCCTCTGAATAATGAGATATCCACTTTATGGGAGAGCTTGAATAAAAGAGTGAATGCTGAAGGGGATGCGTCTGGTTCAGATAGCGAAGGTGACGATTATTCGGATGCACTTGACATGCTATCTCGAATAGGCTCAGTGTCGATGATGTGTAGTGAGAGTGATTTAAGTGGATATGGTGGCTTGAATGCGAAACCTTGCGGAACATTTTCTGCTGATACACAGACCAAAGATTTTATGATGAAACGGTTTTTACCTGCCGCAAAGGCTATGGTTTTGGATACACCTCAGTATGTTCCAAAGAAGCAACCTATGACACCCGACCGACCTAGACCGGTTAAAAAGGTGGTCAGTGGTGAAATAAAGTCACTTCATGAACAAAAGAAGTCCGTGATTGTACCACATTGTGTGAAACATAAAGAGGAGCGAGGAAGTGAAGAGGAAGATGATGAACATGTTGATACTGGCAAAAAAACAGTCAAGGCTTTTGGATTGTTTTCTCGCTTCTGCTTGAAGAATTCCTTGTGCCTTTTGAATCCATTGCCGGCGATGAAAGTTAGGACCCGGGTCCCGACTTCTTGTGCAAAAGAAGTCTGGGTTCAGTCTTCTTCTCCTTCTGCTAAAGAAGTCAACAGAATGGCCAGAACTGCACATAGTGGACCGCTAACTCAAACAGCTGAAAAGGTGATTTCTAGACCTTTTATTTGTTTCTTTCGTAGATGGTAACAGTGTTCTTTTTTTAACAGTCATCTTTTGTATTTCTGCAGAATTCATCTGGTGCTGTTTATAAGCACAAGCTAGATCCTCGATCCCGCTCGCAGGAACTACATAAGGTCAAGTATAAGACAAGTGGTGAAACCAATCGATTAAGTTATTCCGGGGATTTGCATGTGATGAAAGGGGCATCCCCCTCCAGCCGTTTCCTCCGGGGTGGCATATCTCCCTACCGAAATAAAGCACCCCCATCTCCTTTTCATGAAGGAGTAATTTTTTTGGGTGTAACCAATAATGTTGAGAATTTTAAGGCTAGTAAGGATATATCAAGCCATCAAAGATATAAGCAAGTGTCAGGCTCAATGACTCCTGCAGTTGAGAAAACATTGTATGTGGATTCTGTAAATATTGCTGAAAAACCACTTTCTGAGTCAATTTCTTCAGGAATGGAGAGTTTGGCTTCTGGAAAAGATTCTTCTACTTCTGAATCTCTTGTCCGAGAAATTAGATGCCCGAATACTTTGGAGGGAGGGACCATATCTCTGGCTTTAGGGTCAGTTGATGATGAACCCTCTTCACCTCGCATTCCCAGTGTCAGAAACCAAGCAGACAGAAGGGAGAGATTGAGACTCGATCAAGGTCGAGACCATGAACCTGGGTCCGTAGATTGCTCGAAATTGGACACTAGTGGAATAGTTGATACCAATGACGAACGTATTTTGAAAGAATACAATCAAGGAAACACTGGTTTGGGTTCTATGCGGTCTCCGCTGCCCCCTCCTTTACCAAAGTCCCCTTCCGAATCGTGGCTCTGGAAAACCCTGCCTTCTATTGCCTTGTGGCATCAGAAAAAGCAGCTTTCCAAAGATTCTGACATGGGCACAAAGTGGGAGACAATTGTGAAAACTTCTAATGTGCATCATGATCACGCACGGTATTCAGAGGTAATCTCATCAGCTTTTGTCTTTAAGTTTTGTAAAAATGGTTTACAAAAAAATTTTCTTTTTTCACATGCATTCTTCCAGAATGATTTGCAACTTGCAAGTGGCATTATTCCAGTTATAAGGCATAATGGTGGGGCTTTTAGTCTGAGATGGAAGTGTCCCAAATGCCTCATCACTCTGCATGAAAATTTTAAAACTTGATTTAGCATTGCTCAAACCTGTCATATGGTCGAAGTTATGCTAAAGGAGACCGAAATAGACTGACTTCTTGTTTTTCACCATGGCAGGAACTAGTTCCTCACGTTTCCAGGACTTGAAAGTGGAGACATCTCTCGTCATTGTCAAATTCATTAACTTGCTGTGGAAACTTTTTCGTTTCATGAGTTTAAGATTTACGTCGCGTGAGGCAGCTTTCTCCCTTGTCTTCGGGTCTTTGGATTCTTGTGTGTTTTTGGATGATGGAATTTGGCATGCTAAGTTCTGCGAGTTCAAACTCTTCTTTTACATGGGAATAGGACCGAGAATTTAGTCTCATTGAGCAACTTTTGTTAGTTACCGATTGTAGAGGTGTAACCAAAACTAATCCATTGGCGGATACAGGTTTCCAAGTTTTTTCTTTTCCGAGGCACTGAATCATCTTTTGCTTGTGTCCTGATTTTTATCTACATATATAAACTGACGATTGGTGATTGTTTCTTGAGCTGACACCTTTGGAGTGTTTTTAGTTTGTGTTTCTCTGTTTTCATGGCAATATGGCATTTGAGCTACCCACATGTTAAGGTCTAAGTTGTTAGCTCAATGGTAGGTAGAGATGTATTCCAGTTCTGGGTTATTGAAAACTGAAAACCTTTTTTTAGCCTACAAACACGGGAGAGAACTATTTTATTGGTTTCTGGTATTGCTTATTCCTAGAGACACTATAGTTTGTGAAATTTGTTCCGAGAGACTGGACATTATATTTATAGAGGTCGAGACACACGATGTGGGTGTAAATTTACTGATATTGAAGAGAGACATGAGAAGAAGAGTCTGGATCTTGTGTTCTATTTCTTTGTCTCACTCCTCTATGCTCGCCATCTCACCACAAAATTAAATCCCTAACAACTCTTTGATTTTGTTAGTTAACAGAATCTGGGGATTGCCTAAATCACAAAATTTTCACTGTGATAAAATATCTTCCAAACCCAAATCGTTCACCAAAAGTCACGCAGAAGGTGAAATCCTCCATGGAGGATGCCATTTGTCTTTCCATATGGTTGTGTAATTGATGATTTTTGTTCCTATTTTATAGTGTTTCCTCAAAATTTCATATTTTTTTTTTTTGTGATTTCGTCCGATCTAATTACTTTTAGTTTTGCGTTTGGTTATGTGGTTCTCTTGTTGTCTTGAATTGACTTGCTTGGGTTTTGAATTTTGTGTTTTATTTTAGCTAAAAGGATTCTCCTTTTTTTTGGGATGGCTCATAAATTTTTTTATTTTCTGTCATCAGTTCATATTGTTTGGTTTTCATGCGATTCCCTTTCTGGTTCCATTATCCGTTTGCATTTTTGTAGTTCTCTTGAAATATTTGCTCCCTGGTCCTTTCATGCATTTTCTGCCTTTAAAATATACGTTTTTGTGCTTTCTCGAGTTTTAGCGGCCAGTGGAGAATTTTACCCTTGTGCGTAACTTTTGGTGAATGACTTGGATTTGGAAATTTTTTTACCACAACGGCAATTTTGTGATTTAGGCAATCCTTTACTAACAGAATTCAAAGAGTTGTGATGGGTTTAATTTTGTGGTGAGGTGGCGAGCATAGGGCGGTGGAACTAAAGTTATTAATCTCATACTGATACCGATTTTATTACTGGTATAATACGTATCAGTATCGGTGTGTATCGGTGTACCGTTTCGGATTTATTGTTAAAATTAATATACATATTTCAAATAATATTTTTTTAACAAAAAATCATATTAAACATAAAAATAAAACCTCACAATTTAAAAAACAAATCACCAAACATAAAAGATACGGTTTTGGTCGGAATTTGTTTAGAACAGTGGTCGGAATGGTACTCCAGTGGTTTGGTACCGTTACGAGGGCAGTACGGGATGTGTTGGCCGGTACTAGCTGGTACGAGACGAGATTGACAACTTTGGATGAGGCAAAGGAGTGGAACAGGAAAGTAGAATAAAAGATCCGAACAGGAAATAACCTTGGTTTGTTGGGTTGAAAATCGTCAAAGCGCCTTTGCCTAGAAACTCTCAAGAACACCAACTTCTTTCTCTAAACTCTCTCTGAAAATCTCTTAATAAAACGAATGCATACCAAATAATGAACCTATGCTAGATTATATAACAAATAGGTGCATTATTTGGGCAATCAAACCTAAAACCCTATATAAACGTTGATACGAAAACGTTCTCCTACCAAAAATTTCATAATCGTAGCAGTTCTGAGATCTGAAATTTGAACAGGTTGCTTGAGCGGTCTACAAAAACAAAGGTCACTCAAGCGGCCTACAGCTTGCTCGAACGGTCTACTTAAATACAAAGTTGAATTAAAGCAATTTAAAATTTAAGTTATTAATAGAAATTCTATTTATTAAAAATTAACTAAAATTCATGGGTTATTATAGGTTAGATGACGAGTACCCTTTTAAGCACATAAATGAATTCCTCAAAATTTGCTCCACGATGCAGATTAATAATTTTAGTGGTAATGCCCTTCAGTTAATCTTGTTTTCATTTTCGCTATAAAGATAAGGCTTCTCACTGAGTCACCACACATCCCGCACAGACAACATTCACTTGGGAGCCAAGGGGAGAACTTTTAAACAAATACTTTTCTATCGACAAAACTTAGCAATATAGGCAAACTATCAATCAGTCAACCCAACTGGATGGTGGGCATTCTATGAGACATGAGAAGGACTCAAAGGACTTCTTAGGATGTGTACTCACACCACCAAATCACAAAGTGGCAACTTGTGCATACCCTCTATAAAGGGTTAACTATGTCAAACAGACAAATGGTTGACACCTCATTTGGGGGCGCTTTTCTATTAAAGGGTGCAGACGAGGCATGAAAGTTGTTTGAAAATATGTCAGAAACATCTGGACATCATGTATCAACTTTCAAAAATACTAAGGGAGCCAATTTATCATCAAATCAATCGAGAGGGATGTATGAGGTTCAACCCTCTACGGACCTCACATCTCAAGTGGCCACCAAAAAAATATTGAAAAGGGCTTGATCCAAGCATTTTTTCATAAACACTGACAGAAACAGTTTTATGAAAAATTGCTTGGATCAAGCCTTCTTTGGTAATATTTTGAGATGATTTCTTGCGTGCGCCTTTAAAAATATGTTTTAAACACATTGAATGGTTCTCATAATTAAAATTTGATCAAAAAATGAGAGATCCGTATTTTAACAAAATAAGGAATCCCTTATATTGATGTGCAAAAGAAAGAGGAAAAATATAAGTATACATGTACATGTATATGACGAGTATATTAGGTAACTTACATTTATATACACGTGTGTATGTGAATTTAGGTAAAAAGTGCATATGCGCATGGCAAAAAGATAGAAATAGACGGAAGAAGTTCCAGAATAAAATGTAGCTGCGCTTATTTTAATTTACTATGAATCAAATTTAAATATTAGGTCCTTATAGTTATTAACTTTGACAAAGTTATGCCTTCTGATGCGAATAACACTTGCTCGTGGTTTTGAGCTAAGATGCTACATCAATGTAAACATTTTACTCTGAACTATATTTATTCGACAGGTAACAAAAATTGGCTCTACCACTTCTCGTAAGCAAGAAGTCTTGCTCTTAGTTGTGCCATTAGAAATCTTCAACATTCAATTGTTCTTTATATTATACAAACAAAATTTGTTCCAACTTGATTAGAGTTGCCAAGTATTTTAGTTGAATTGTTTTGTATTTGATCATCTCAACCATTCCATATCTTTGATTTCCTGGATTTAGGTCTCATTCGTTGAGGTTGGTTGAATACAAGAAGTTATGCCACTCAAATTTGGGAAGAGTACAAGACTTACCCTTGTTTCAAAATTTTGATGAGATTTTTGGTGGACACTATTGCGGGGTGGTTTTCGGTGGAGTTTCAGCTCAGCTTCTTTCTTCCTCCTTCATCCTTCTTCTCCCCCTTCTTGCTCCTTGTTTCAGTGGGTTGTTTTTGTGAGATCTTTAAAGGGTTGGGGAGTGGACAAGGTGGATGGTTACGCAGGTTTCTTGGAATCCAATGGCAGGGGGTACGGTTGCTATGGATGAGAGGTTTGGTAGGGAATAAGGTGGTTGTAGGGTGGCTTTGGCAGAGGTAGGGTGGTGATAGAGTTGATTGTTGATGCCAACGATATAAGGGAGGTGTGATCACTACAAGAAAAAACACATTTTTCGACTACAAGTTTGGTCACCTGACGTACAAAATTTAGACGTCAAAATTCTTCGCCGACCAAAAACTTTTCTCTCCATTTTAGTCGGAAAAATTCTTCGCCGACTTCTTATTCATTTTGGTCGCCGAAAGTAATAATCTTTGCCGACCAAATATTTTGGTCTCCAATTATAACATCCACTTGGCGCTGACATGAGCAAAAAATTGCACAAGCATCACCACACATGACCTACTAAATTAGGTGACACTTGTTGTATCAACATCTAGTATTTTATGGTAATATAGAAACTAACAATATGTCAACACCAAAACTCGAATCCACCACCTCTTGAATAGTAATCAAGCATTTATCTACTAGGCCATTTAGACACTTGTGTTTAGTACTATTATTTACTATATCTTGCCTTGAACTTATACGATTTTTTTATCAAATGAACTCGAATTGTGAAATTTATATATGTATAACTCAAAATATTTTCATTAATGAAAATAAAAAGACATTTCCCAAACAAATTTGTGATTGTCACCAAAAGCGAGATATTTCCCGACCATATTTCTAATCGTCGCCAAAAGTGAGATATTTCCCTACCAGAGTCATTTTAGTCGATAACAGCGAGAAATTCCCGACCAAACTTGTTATAGTCTCCAAAAGTGAGACATTTCCTGACCATGTGTCATTGTAGTTGCCAAATGTGCAACATTTAGCGACCAAAATTTTTAGTTTCCAAATACATTATGTTTTGCGACCAAATATAACTTAGTTGCTAAATTTAGTCACCAAAAGTATATTTTTTTGTAGTGGATACAATTGTGAGAGAGAAAGAGAAGGGGGGGGGGGGTGTGTACACACACGTGTACTTATATATTTTCCATGTGTGCATGTGTGTATATAGACACACACACATGTATACTTATATATTTTCCCTGTTTCTTGTCCATATGTGTGTGTGTGTGTGTGTGTGTGACGAGTGTATTAGGCAACTTACATTTATACACACATATGTATGTGAATTTAGGTAAAAAGTGCATATGCGCATGGCAAAAAGATAGAAATATACAAAAGAAGTTCCAGAATAAAATGTAACTGTGCTTAGTTTAATTTAGTATGAATCAAGTTTAAATGTCAGGTTCTTACAGCTATTAACTTTGACAAAGTTATACCTTCTGATGCGAATAACACTTGCTTGTGATTTTGAGCTAGGATGCCACGTCAATGTATGCATTTTATTGTGTAACATAGACCATTAAACTATATTTATTTGAGAGGTAACAAAAATTGGCTCTACCACTGCTCGTAACCAAGAAGTCTTGTTCTTACTTGTGCCATTAGAAATCTTCAACATGCAGTTTGTTCTTTAAATTATTCAAACAAAATTTGTTCCAACTTGATTAGAGCTGCCAAGTATTTTAGTTGAATTGTTTTGTATTTGATCATCTCAATCCATTCCATATCTTTGATTACCTGGATTTAAGTCTCATTCGTTGAGGTTGGTTGAATACAAAGAAGTTATGCCACTCGAATTTGCAAGCTTTGATAAACCCCTTTTAGAGGTAATGCAGTTAAATTATGCTCAGGCAGTGTAATCACATTTTGCATCAAAATGCAAATGATTTGTTTACTACTTGTATCAAAATGTGAATGATAATTATGTAAAATATTTTGCACTACTTTATCAAATTATGTACCTAGAAATGATAGATACGTTTTGTTATTTTAAATATAGGGATTTACGTCGTTCTGTCAAAAATGAATTAACTCGTATTTAGTCTCATCATGACTAGCATGAATCTGAGGACGTGACTGAGCATAAAACATGGTGTGAAACACGTGGTCTAAGGCTAGTATTTATATATATCAATATATGTTACTCACAGCTACATGGAAAATAGAACCAAATACATGACTATCGTCTGCTATGACATTTAAGACAAGTACTAATAAGATCTCACTCCTATGTTCCAATACATGGTCAGATCCTAAGTACTCACCCACTCCCTGCCCTTGTTGTTATATATTAGTCTAAGCTTACGAAAGATTATGTTGTTAATATTATTTTCTTTTTGGTTCTAGGCTGGATTGTTTTGCCTTAATGAATAAGGAGATAAAGAAAGAGAGAGAGTGGTATTAATCTCTTGCATGATCTCTCCACGAATCTTCTCCTCCATGTTTTCAACACTTTGGCTCATTCCCAGTTGCAAATTAGGCGGTTCTCTGTGCTTCAACCTTTTCTCCTGATTCCAAATAAAAAACAAATAAATAAACATTACTTATTTGAATCATTTTTCAAGCAAATTTATTGAAATTACCAGTGACACATCACATGATATTAGCTGAACTCAAATGGTGTTTGTAAGTTGTTTTCCATTGGTATTGTCTATGCAATATAGTACCTGCATTGGAGAGTTCCCAAAGGAACTGTACATGTTCATCGTTGGATCCTGTAAATGAGATTGACGGTGCCAAATCCTTGAACTATTTGTAAAGTTCTGTCTGGATTGCTGCAAAAAAAAAATTAATTTATGTTTGCAGTCCTTAGATTAGTATTTTAAACTTAAATAAGACAGTTGAAGATGTTAAGAAATTGACTACTCACCGAACCAATACTGTTGCTGGGTACCCTTCCATTGTACCACAGATTGTGGATGAAGCCACGGGGAGGCCACTTCTTTTCTTCAAGGAATTGGCTAGGTCTAATGGGCCTGTTTCTTGAAAATAAATTCAAATTCTTGCCATTTCCGTCATTTTTGTCAATTAAATAAGCAGGCTTGGTCATAGCTTGCTGAATGGAAACCCATTCCTGGTGCCTACAAAAGTTGCAAGGGAGGGGAGAAGGCGTGCATAAGCTAAGATCACCGCATTTCTTACATAGTGATAGAGAGAGAGAGAGAGAGAGATGAAAAACATTTCTCACGATAGTTACATTGAATAAGCTTGCTACAAGTTGATTTCATGAACTTCGGATTACATATATTTTGGTCATAGACTTACAAAAAATAGATTTTTAAATTTCTTACAAAATCATTTCAAGAATACCGATGTTTTTTATTTCAATTTAGCACTTGTGTATAATTTATATTGCTTTCAGTCATATAAAAACAAATGTTAGGTAGATAATGAATCATATATATATATATATATATATATATATATATATATATATATAGAGAGAGAGGGGAGAGTTTCCTTCCTACGAGTGATCTCTTATTTTGTTAAAATACGGACTTCTTATTTTCTGATTAAATTTTAATGATCCAAAGTATTTAATGTGTTTAAATCATATTTTTAAGGGTATACGCGAAAAATCGACTAAAAAAATATCGAGAAGAGTTTAATTCAAGTATTTTTTCATCAATGCTGACAACAACAATTTTATGAAAAAACTGTTTGGATCAAGCCTTCTCCGCAATAGTTTCAGCTCATTTCTCGTGGTACCCTTAAAAACATATTTTAAACATAGGAATGGAGTGATCTCTGATGTGAGTGTGTGTGTGTGTGTGTGTCAATACCCAACTGCCAAGACATTCATCCCATTCAGGCGAAGGACAACCTCTAGGTTCTTGTTGAGTTTGGTAAGCTCTATTTTTGGTACTGAAAGCTAGAAGTCGGGCAAAAAATGTGATTTTCAGGATGGATATTGAGATATTAAAATGTCACAGCTATTATTTTGTGTGTGTCAAGTCTATTGATTTTCTCTACTTTCAAAAAGGTATAATACTTTTTAGTCAAAGAAATTGGATTTAAAGTATATGAGAAATACTTTATTGTATTCATGAATAGTATAAATTAAGTATCTAAAATAGGTCACATAGTTAAACAAAAAAGAGAAGTGGTGACGAAATAATCTAAATTAGAAACTAACAGGAATACAAGAATACAATTATTCCTTGTCTCAATTTATTTGTCTATTTTTGAAATTTTAATTTGTTAAGGGAGCACATTCAAATTTTAATTTTCTGATAATACCTTTAACTTTTTAGCATTAAACGAGAAGGCATATTTTTCAATGTGTGGATTTTTTTAAAAAAAGGAGAGTATTAAGATAATTTTTACAAGTCAATTTTAGGATTGGGAAATGATTAATAATATGAAAATACAATTAATTATAATTAATTATCATATGTTCTATATATGTTAACACCGACAATTCACGAAAAAGACTTAAACATGAAAATACCGTTTGCTAATTGTTCAAAATGTTAAACTCTAATAAAGACTTGGCCTTTTTTGTTTTTTTGCCACAAGATAGGATGCTAGAATGCTAACTGACGTCATTCCTTTTACTTAAACTTTGAAACTCCATACACTGATGCCTAAGTGCTCTCCTAGCCGCCTGAGCTAGAGTTTCACGTCCGCTCCATCGCCATTCATCACAGTGTTATTTAGAAGAGAGAGAGAGAGAGATTGATTTCCAAGATTGTTACCTTGAATAACTAGATTTGGAATTCATTGGAACCGCATCACCTTCATGGGGATTCCTTGCGAGTACAATCGCACCATTTTCCATTCTCAAACGTTGAAGGGGATTGTCTTTTTGGTAGAAAAACTTAGAAATAAGATCCCTTTCTTGCATCGATCTTTGTCTTTGACACAACACTGTCAAAACGGAGGGCGAAACCCATGTGAGTGGCACAATTTTTATGAGTTATTTGGGTTAATCAGTTCAATTTATTGAAAGCGAGAAATAATTAAATTCTTGTTTGCAAATCGGTAGACCCCTATTTAAAGATATCGTGAGAATTTCATCAAATTGAATAGGGAAGAGCACATTTTCATCAAAGACTTAATTGACTAAACTTGCAATTGCAAGGGTAAGGACCTAGAAAATTTTGTGTTTTATATATATATTAAATGTATTGTGGGTTATTCGATTGGTTTGTTTTCATAGGTTGTGAGATTTTTAGTTGCGAGACTTGAGCCCCCGAGGCATTTAATTAGACTCATACCTGTTATGAGGAGTGTCATGGGTTATTTGGGAGGGCTTTACTTAGACAAATAATCAGATTTTTGGAGGGGAAGGCCAAAACATTTTATTTCACCTATATCTCTCTCTCTACCAAAAGCTCCTCCTATACGCTCTACCCATTCTCTAGATTTGTGTTCGCCATTTGTGTTCTCCTTCAAGATATGGAGGGATTGCTTCATACTTAGCGTATATTCAAAGCTTGATTATGATTTGAAGCTCGGAAAGAAAGGATTCGAAGCTCAAAGGGTCATCCAAAGCTAGGGTTTTACTTTTTTCATCAAATAATTCGATTTGAAACTTGAGGTATGGATGTCTCACCTTTATTACGTGTTTATACATGGTGTTCGTAGTTATTTTGGTGATTTGATCTTGTATTTTGAATTTTTGTGAAGTGGGCGACTTGCGATCTACTATCCAAATTCTGAGATCGACCAGGTCACTCGAGTGACATGCATATTTTTAGGGTCATTCCAACGACTTTGTTGTTTTAGAGTTCTAGAGTTGTTGGTTATGGTTTTGGATTGTGGTTATGAATAATATGATATGTCTTATATTCCGAGAATATATTCGGTGATTTATGAATGGTTATTGAAATTGTTAATGTGTCATGAACTATGGACACTTGAAGAACAGATAATGGGTTGTTTTCGCATTGGAATGATGCGACGGCTAGCTTGCAATGGGAGATGTGTTAGTAATGACGAGTTTAGCTTCCATTCAGAATTGTGCTAGTAGATTATAACATTGTCTAGCCACCGTTGGGTGACATGCCAGTCTGGAAAGATGAAATTGGACTTGATATGTGAATCCTAATTTGGTTATTGAGAATGGCATGTCGTGATTGTGATATAGACATTGTGTTATACATTACATGTACATTGAACTATCATTCTATGCGTGTTATCATTAACTATTCATGAGACATGCCAAACGGTTGCATACTAATATAATATTGGCGTAGGCATTCCTACTGAATTTTGTGACTCACCCTTTTATTTTTCAGGTACTGTTCCGGAGCCATGACATGGGTTGCTTGGGGTGCATGATTGTGCATATTTTGAGAGATCTCATCGTAGGAGTTATATAGCATCTTTAGTATTCATTTTTGAAAGATGTAAAATAACTCTTTTTTTGTTCATTTTTTGTATTTGGAAGCAAATCAAATTGTAATTATTTGGGTTGGGAATGCCCCTTTTGGCTTGTAATATATTTTGACAATATTTTTATTGAAGATCTATGGAAATGTCTTTTGGGGTTGATTATGAAACATTGTGAGGTTTGATATTAAAAGGTAATTCATTATATCGTTTTAAAATCGAGGACGTGACAGCAAGTGTACAAGCTGTTGTTCCCAAATCAATGACAAATACGTACACAAACACCGAGATAAAAGATCACCTAATCCACAAAGATAGTTAAATTACTTATAAAGAATATTGGAGGAGTTTTACATAAATAAAACCTACATTCTCTCTCTCATCCTCTATGTTGCACATCCTCTAAATTTGCCCTCACCTCACACCATATTTCCTCTATCTCGCCGGAGCCTTCCTAGAAGAGGCGCCCTCTTTTTTTTCCGACCACTCATTACTCTCTTGCTCTGCTATGATACTGTGCTACACCATTAGAACCACATATATACAATACAATACAAGAGGAAAAAGCAAAGGGCCATTAGTTTCTCAAATCATGATTGGAATTCTCCAAATCACAAAGGTCAGAAATGGCTGCTAAGATTTATCCATTCAACACCTTTTGGCTGCAATTTAAATGGGGGTTTTTTGCCTTTCTTATGAGAGAGACCCAACAATCACTCCCTTCCAATCCATGTGTGCATTTGCCACTCTACCTTCGCACTTCTCTTTTGTTCGAGAGAAACAACCCAGTAACCCTCTGTTCACACCATAAACTCATTTCGTTAGTTGATCTCGCAGTACCCCACCTGAGAAGAAGGTGACACCCTTCTCTATTGACACATTGTAACCCTTATCAAGCTCCACTACACTCCCAAAATTGGCTTCACCACTCGCCTACTCAGAAATGTTGTTTACTGTGCTGAGTCTTCTATGATTGATTCCATCCTTATTGCTTGACGATTTGCACTTTTTCACCGGAAAGCTTGCACCCCTTGCTGCGATGCTTGTTCTAAGTAAGTCTTGCTATACACATACTGAAGGATTCTAGAAAATAATGGAGGAGTCGCAACGGTTTCTACTTAAAATCCATTCTCCTTCAAGACTTAATGTTAATTTGACAGAATTTCTTGACCGTATGTAAGAATTACTTCTCATGCAATGTAATATTCTTTTGTATGTGCTCCTCTTTGGTCGGGCATCAACTTTCACACCTGAATTCCTTCACCAAACACAAGATTTGATGGGAGTGCATCCACTCAACATTATTTTAGAAACAATGTCTACTATGAGGATTAGTCGATCTCTCGTAGAACCCGATGGAGTTTATGAGCAGGAAATCCTTTGTATGTCTCTAAAACTGCAAAATGACTCTTTCTATCACCTTTAAACTTGTATAGCCCACATCTCAAACGGAGATGTATATTCTTCTCATTTGAGCACCCTTGCACTCAACAAGATGCCATCGCTTGTTTTCATTATTATTGAATGCTAGTTCCTACTTGTCGAGACACTATCTAGTGACGCTATGTCTCCTCATCACATGCCCACACATCTGGAGAAGAACCAATCATTAATCCACAGAGAGAGAAATCTTGATGCACCATCTTATCCATCGCTCCATGCCAGAGCTTAATGAATCTCCTTATGAAGTTCTTGCTATTGTCATAAGTCGCATCCCTCACACTTCATAATTCATTTTCTAGCGCACCTTTACTCTTGTAAGCTCTTCGAATACTCATGCACTTAATGTTCGTCAATAATTCTTTCTTTTATAGGATCTCTACTATCTGTCAAATCAAAAAACTATCATCTGATTGACTTCACCTGTAACTCAAATTATAGGTGCACCCACAAATGGTAGGACCTCACCAGCCAATTGAACAAGACTACTTATGATCATCGTTGATCACCTCAGCAATCTACATTTGTTTGCCTTGATTAACCTCTGATGTCTCCCATTGCGAACTCTTCAAGGGCAACTCATCAACCATCAAGAGCCACTACAATGCAAACAAACTCCTCCAACTCCACCTGGAACAATATTCCATACCAACCCTCGATCTGGGTCAACCATCTTGATGCTCCACTAAAGCACCAAGAAAACATAAGAGCACAAACAGAAAAAATTAAAGTCACAATTGCGTCAACAACACTTCTAAATTGTGGTAAGGACCTAACTGCAAAATTAGCTTCGAGGGACTGAACTGTAGAGATGCACACTTAAAAGACTAGATTGAAATATCTTAAATATTCAAAGTCCTTAGTGTATTTTATGGATCTAACAGTATTCATCGAGTCGAGTTCCACTGGGTCACTAGATTGCTTCAATCCACCGATTGAGATCAAGTCAACCGGGTCGGATTTGGTTTAATTTAACCTGGTTGTAACACCCCCTAGTAGTGTCGAGCACACTCGGTCATTGATCCTTCAACCTTTTGCAACTTTCTAGATTTCTAGAGATAGGAAAAAGTAGAGCAAAAACACAGAGGCATGCATTGTCAGCTCATGAGGACACATTTGTGGTTTGCTATTTCCATTGTTGAACTCATATCAATGAGGTCTACAGAGTGGTGTGACCAAGAGCTACCGCTCAACTATATCTGGACATTTTTTGCAGAGGCTCTATTATTGTGCATCTCTAATGTAATTCTTGCACTTTGATATCAATTGTTGTATCTACGATCAATCACACACATAATTCAAAAACAAGAAATTTACAGGGTTCGACTACTCCATAGAGGGAATCACAAATATTATACCAACTACTAGAGACATTTGGCACACACAAAATTCTAGTCTCTCTCTCTCTCTCTCTATACCTCAAACTGTTTGATTTTTTTGCTCTTACCACTCAGTGCCCTCTTGTTTTGCTACAATACTCTACTAGGATATTCTGCTACGATGCTGTGAACAATCTTTGTGTAGAATAATACTAAGAGGAAAAAGCCAAGTGACATTAACATCTTAAATCCCGCTTGGAATTCTCTGAATCACCAAGGTCAGAAATGGTTGCCAAGATTTATTTAGTCAGTAGCTTATGGTTTTCATTAAAATGGGGTTTTCTCCTTTCAAGATGGGTGGGAGATCCATATGCGAATCAACCGGTCTAGCATTACAATTATCATATGTTCTAGAGAACCTACTCACTAACCCTCTACTCACACTAGAAGCTATTTTTATTAGTTGATCTCGCACCACACCTAAATAGAGGCAGAAGCTTGTCGCTGCTAACACCCTGCACCACCTATCAAGCTCCATTACCCCTAAATTCGGGAATGACATCTTACTATGCTACGTCTTTTGTGATTGATCCCATCCTTATCGCTTGATCATCTGCACTTCCTCACCGGAGTGCTCGCACCCTCCTATCGCGATGCTTGTTCCAAGTAAGTCTTGTTATACACATTCCACAAATTTTCAAAAAACAATGGAGGTGTCATAGTGGTCCTACCTAAATCCATTCTCCGTAAAAGACCTGATGTTGTTTTGATAGAATTCCTTGATTATTTGCAAGAACTACTTCACTTACATTGTAGTATCCTTTTCTATGTGCCCCTCATTTTTTAGGCGCCATTATCCTCCCTAAATGACTTCGCTAAGCACGATAGTTTACATGAGCTGCATTCATGCAATAATGTCATAAAAAATAATGCTTACTATCAGGTTTGTGCATTTGGTCCCGATGTAGTCCATCAGTTTACATCATTTGCATGCCTTTGAAAATACATAATGACTCTTTCTATTACATCCAAACTTGTCCAGCCCACATCTCCAATCAAGAGCTTAAGATACTATCGTTTACATCCATCATTGTTGAACGCCAGTGCCATCGTCAAGATTCTAACCAATGATTCCACCTCTCCACATCATGTGGCCACACATTTGAAAAGGGACCAATACTAATTCACAGAGAAAGAGATTTCCGAATGCAAGCTGTTGCTCATTTCATAGTCAATCTCTTGCACACCTCTTGATTCATTTTCTAGCGCACCTTCACTCATGTGAGCTTTTCACGTACTTTTGTGCTTGCTCCGTGTATGTCAACAATTCTTCCTCATCTTGTTCCTTATCAATAATCAGTCATACAATTTGTTCCATGTTTGACATAAGCTTCATTTGCACAACACTCACTCTTCACAAGCTTACATAGGTGCCTGCCATTCATGATATCAAGAAACTACCATTTGATCAACTTCACCTGCATCTCAAATCATGGATGTACCTCTAATTAATAGAAGTTCACCATTTGCTTGAACAAGACTGTTTCTGATCACTGTTGATCACCTCCATAATCTAAATCTAATTACCTTGATCAACCTCCAATCTCTCTCATTGTGAACTCTTTAAGTGTCACTCATCAACTATAAATATCCATTATAATTCAAACGAATCCTCCAAATCCACCTTGAACAATATTCCATGCCCACCCTCACTCCTTGGACAGCTGTCTCGATGCTCCACTAAGTCACCAAGGCAACTTAGGAATAGAAACAATGAAAATGGAAGTCATGGTTGCGTCTAGAACACTCTAAATAGGGGAAATAACCTAAGTATAATGTTGACAAAAGTATAGGTGCCTGAACTTAATAACTGTAAACTTGAAGGATTGGATTCAAATACCACCCAAAATCCACAAACCTATAGTGTAATTTATAGGTCTAACACTATTCATTGAGTCAATCGGGTCATCGACCATTTGAATCGGTTGGGTAAGATTTGGTTTGGTTTGACCTGACTGTAACACCCTCCGGTAGTATTTGAGACTCTAGATCATTTATCATTCAACTTTTGCAAATTTCTAGATCTCCAACAAAGGCAAAAAAATATAGAAAAATAATGGCATCCCTCGACAACCCATGCGAACACATCTGCAATCTGTTCTCTACAAAGTTGAACTTGTATTGCCGAGAGCTACGAACGACGGTGGTCGAAAGCTGGTGACCAACTACATGTCCATTGTTGTGCATATCTAATGTGATTCTTGTGCTAGGATATCAATTGTAGTGCCCATGATCAATCACACACATACAAACACAAAGACAAAAGAAACTTACCTCATTTGCCATTTGATGCTCCACTCTATAGAGAAAATCATAAAATTTATCTCTACTCTAGAGAAAATCACAAGATTTATACCAAATAGTAGAGAAGTTTTACACACAAAACTTTACTCTCTCTCTCTCTCTCTCTCTCTCTCGCTTAGAGTTTAGCCTCTCATCACACCTTCTTCCCTATACCTCCTTAGGGATTCACCAGAGGATGAACTCCGCTCACTCTCGAAGGAGGATTCCTCACTTTGGTCCTTCCACTCATTGCTCTCTTTCTCTACTACAATACTCTGCTACAAGCCTATGTATAGCAGAATGCAAGAGGAAAAAGCCAAGGGTCACTAATTTCTCAAATCATGCTCAGGATTCTCCAAATCACCAAGGTCATAAATGGCTCCCAATATTTCTCCATTTAGCAGCTTCTTGCTACCATTCAAATGGGGTTTTGTCCCTTTCACAGAGGTGGGAACCAACACAGATAGCTAACAACTTACGTACTAACCCTGATTGGTTAAGGTAATTGAACATGCAATTTAACATATTTCTTATTTTCTATTTTTTTATTTCCTTTAAGTGTCTATGACTTCCTATGTAATCTAATTAGGTTGCATGGAGACCACTCCATGATACACCTATACGACTATTTAAGGACTTTATTGTACAATATGAATAACTCAATTCAATACAATCTTTCTCTTTCCAAGTATTCTAACATGGTATTAGAGCCGTAAGATCTAGCCTTGTATGGTTTTTGCCTTTTGTGGTGCAATCTAAGTCTTATTGCCGTCTACCCAACACTTGCAGTAACTCATCACACCTTACTGCTTTTGATTATCTATTTTATGTCACCGCTAACTCTTTATCATAACCTTCCCCATATAGCACTACAACAAAAAGCAGAATTGCCGACCAAAAATGCCAACCGAGATAAATTTGGTTGCCAAAAAAGTTACTTTCCCCGACTAAAACATTTTAGTCGGCCAAATACGCACCAATGGCCAACCAAATTCCGATTTAGTCGGCAATGGTACTCGCACCATTCTAGAGGGAAAACGCGCCAATTTTTTAAGACCATTGCCGACCAAATCTATGGTCGGCGTATGTGTTAAACAATTCCCAACCAAAACTCTAGTCGGCGTTGGGTTAAACAATTCCCGACCGACTATTTGGTCGGCGTTGGTGTGCTTTCGCCGACGAATTCCGATTTAGTCGGTAATTGGACTTGAACAATTTTTTGGAAAAAAGGGCGCCAATTTGTTAAAACCATTGCCGACCAAAACATTAGTCGGCGTCGGTGTTATACATTTTCCGACCAAATGTTGGGTCGGTATTGGTGTTAAACAAATGCCGACTAAAGAGTTGGTCGGCATTGGTTCGATTTTCCCGACGAATTTTGATTTAGTCGGCAAATGTGTTCGCTCAATTTTTTGGAGGAAAGGGTGCCAGTTTTCTGACACCATTACCGACCACATTTTTGGTCGGCATTGGTGTGACCACCACCTCCGTCCACGACGCACCACTGTCGGCGATGAGCCCTCCACCAAGGTCCCGTAAATCCTATGCACTATGCCCTAACCCTAGACACTAAACTTTAACTACTACACCCTAAATCTTATCTCGTAAACCTTACACCCTATAACGTAGATCATAAAACCTCAAAAATTAATATCCTGAACCCCAAAATCGAGTCT
>JABCMJ010020998.1:0-14997 GCA_014822125.1 Arbutus unedo | reverse complement strand
CAATAATAATCTATCATTTAGTACCCTCAACACCCGACATATCCTATCCACTGGTACTTGTCCTTATAAGAGTGATATGACGTACATTGATGTGTCTAAATCCCAGGTCTTTAGCCCTAAAGATTATAGACATGCAGTAGATACAAAAGAGTGTGAAGCACTAGAATCAAATAATGTTTATGCAGATGAACTGAATAACACAAGTGTACCATGTATGACTGTGGGTTTATACTGTATGAGTGTAGGGTCATACTCATTCTATTTCCTGAAGAGCAAAGATTCTACCATCTGAGATCTCATTCTGATTGCCTCGCATATTCTACCACCCGAGATCTGATTTTGATTGCCTCGCATATTGCCCCTACATTCTGTCCTTGCCTAGGCTGCCAATTGCGTTGTTTAATTTGTCCAGTTGCTTGACCCTTACTATTACCAAGCCCGTTTTACTAACCTTTTGCCTTTGAGGATGTGGACAATCTTTCCCCATGTGACTCTTCTCATTACAGTTGTAATAAGTGATGTCCGTCAAATTCCTTATAGTTTTCTTGAAACTGCCTTTGACTACTCCCATAAGCTAATGGTTGGTTTCTGTTTTGATTGGTCTGGTCAGTCCCTTGTTGTTGTTGTTGTTGTTGTTGTTGTTGCTACTGCTGCTGTTGACCATAAGGTTTATTCTACACAAAACCCCAATTGTTATTTCTTCCTATTCAGACTGGTCCCCCTGATTCTTACCCTACCTTCCGCTTCTGTTCCTAGAGCTGTCAAAAATCCAAAGTTTCACGCTCCAACATAAACGCGTTGCTAACCACTATAGCATATGATCCTTGCAACTGGGACATCACCTTCCCTCGAATAGTAGGATTTAGACTCCACTCAAACTTTCTAGCTCTTGCTTCATCCGTCGGTACAAGTGTTGTCGCGTGTCGAGATAACTCATCAAAATGAGCTGCGTATTGAGTAACGTTCATGCTATCTTGCTTTAAATTTATAATTTCTACAACATCGCTGGCTTGACAGGCATTGAAAAATATTTCCCCAAAAATAGATCCCTGAACTCTGCCCAGGTCAACATTCCTACATTGTGAGTTGTCTTTATAACATCCCACCAAAAAGTCCACCTCTCCTCGCATCTGATGAGCGGTACCTTATTATTGTTCCTGGTTATCTCCATTGTTTCATACAACTTCTCCATTTGCTTTAACCATATTCAACAATTGCGAGATTGGATTTGTCATTAAACACCGAAAGCCGATGCTTAGTGAACTCGAATAGTAGCATAACCCAAGCCAAAGGAGCTCTAGGTAGGGTATTTAGCATTTGAGGCAGATATGACATCTAGTTCTGGTAGTATGGCATTTGGGGATAAAATGCCACGAGTGGTGCGTTATGAGCTGATGGCGGGTTGGGTGCTTGTTGCTGTTCTGGCATCTAAGCAGCCATGAATACATGCAAAAGTTGAGCCAACTATTCTGCCCTGAACATGATGTTAGGTAGGATACCAACATGTGGGTTAGCAGGTGGTGTTATGGTGTTGTTGTGTCACATCTCAAACTTCTAGGGTATGAAATAAGCAATGGAATAATACCACAACATAATATAAACTCAACATAACGACATCTCCAAAAGATAAATAAAAACTCCCATGTGCACTAGTCAACTATCAAAATAGCCAAGTAGACAATTTCTCCAAACTCGTACATGAATTCAAATAAGGGGCCCATAATGCACTAGTCAACTTACAAGGACCAATTTCAGGGTTCCAAAAATTTGTAAATCGAGACAAGTATTGTATACTCTGTCCATAAAGTAAATTTTGTCCCTTACACTAGTGCTAATGAGATTGTTGGACGATTACTTCCTATGATATAACGATTATCAACAAAATGATGCAACACTTCGATCCTCTTGACAGGCAAACCAAAAAAATGTGGTGTAATCTCAGATATGATGAAGATATGTACGCAATGTATGCAGGGTATTTTTGATGCAGAAAAATAAAGACGACCTCTGTCTTTACAGGCACAGAGTTGTCCATCCGAACGGGCATGATGACTAATCGGAAAGGCACCGATCGCGATTGATCAAAGAAGAAGGACGCGTCTATTGGAAAGGAAAACCACGTATGGAAAAAGGTAGAGTCACTCCTAGAAGATGGACCTCTGCCGGTTAATAAATGATTATGGATCGTGGGTTAAAAACTAAATCTGATTGGGTCCGAGCCCAATCCGAATTAATTCTCTCTAAAAAAAAATATTCTCATTAGCCCAAGCCCAGGCGCCCGCCAGCCGGTCGGACGGCGGCGGTCCACGCGCGTGTGAAATTGTATGTGCATTCGCTCGTTCATAAAATTTCTCTGACCTTAAAGGAAGCCCTAGCACAAAAATCCTAATAATATACTTAAGAATTTTTTCTTCTCCAATCAATGTGGGACAAACTTACATCCCTCCTTCCATTAATATTCATGTAACTCATTTTATGAACAATTTTTAATTCATCCAAAAAAATATTTATGATAAACCAACCATACGAGCTCGTTCTCTTTCCTGAGATGAACACAACGGTATGTAGAACCACCTCATCCAAAAATCGGATCCTACTTAATTTGTAGCTCAAAGGAGGAGGTTTTCAACATTTTTCCAACAAAAACTTCCAAGATTGCTAAAAAAATCTATCAACCATTTTCTAATACGAATTTAATAATTCTAAACTTAGTCATTAAAATAGAAAACCAAATTTTAAATTACAATTCAATTTAAAATTCAATTTTAACAAAAAATACCAATAATCAAATTCTGGAATTAATAGGACTCATAGCTAAAGGACGGTGAAATTGATCACCTGATATTAACCAACGTGCAGCCTCCTCGAGACCAACAAGAGTTAATACATGAATATTCATCTGTTATCCATCAATTACGCCTTTTGGCCTGAACTTAGGCCTGACTCACCCTTCGTAAATGAACCTTGCGGAGGAACCCTAAAGTTTTTAGGGCATTGAATTTTCACCAATATTTACGGTAGTCAAATCAACATTCTCGATTTCGCAACCCTATGTGACACCCTAACTAGACTGTGGTGCTAGCTGTGAGGCCGAGCGTCTGAGAGGGAAAGTCTCAGTAGACGTTTGGATGAGTGGTCAAGAGTACCATATTACTTGGTGGATATAAGTTCGGTAGTATTTATAATAGACCATAAACCTACCTTGTACAAAGTCTTTTAAACTATGATGGTGCCAAAACTAAATGGAATTTCACATTTAAGTGTGCTCGTCCTAGAGCAATCCAAAAATGGGTGAGCTACTGAAAAATCTATGGAATTTGGGCAACAAAAATGAACAATATTCTACAAGGCGGAAGCGGATCGTTACACCCTAAGTAATAAACACAAAAAAGTTAACTTCCCCACAATGGCTAGTGTTACTTCTATTTCCAAGATTAATTGGTTTAGCCAATCATTTTTAGCTACCTAATACAAGTAAGGAAACGGCCTGCGAACAATGACCAAGTTTTATTTTGAGACTTAAAGTTTTGTTTTAATCAATTATGTTGGTATTATAAATAATAATAATATCACTGTGTTAATATCTAATCAATCTTTCTTTGTTAGGTTCTTCGACATTCTGTGATTTTATATATTACTTGTTGTCTAAAGAGTTGAGTCACTTAGAACTAGGTTTAGGGTTGAGTGGGTTATATATATATATATATATATATATATATATATTAAAACGATGTTGCTTTACATTCGGCTCGAGAAATGGTTCAGTTATTTGTCTAAATTATAATCGAAACGAACCGAATCCGAACGGATATTAATCCGTTACTACGAAACCTATACTAACGGGAGGAAAAATAATTATAGTTCGAGAGAAATTACGCTGTTCGATTCAGATAACCAAAAATTTGATCTAAATTACCATCCTTATTTGTTGATATTGAAAAAATTTAGATATTTTTGTAAATTATTTACTACTACGATCTTAACAATTGAGTCCAGTACCTGGCATGGGTTACAGTGGTGCCTATAGTTACACAAGGCGTGAGCATGAGGAAAGCAAGGGCGCCATCGAAAAGTATCTTTCAAAGATATTTTAAATACTAAAATTTCACTATTCGGATTTAGCCTAATTTTCTTAATTATTTTCTTATTTTATTGATTTTATATTAATTTTTTATATCGACTCTTAGTTCTTAGTGACAAAAAGAATCAGAGATTCAAAAATATTAAACCAATCTTCAAAACAAAACAGAAAAAAAACAAAAAATTTAAAAAAATATATCTATTTTGAATTATTTATTTTTTAGTAATTTTGAATTATTTTTATTTTACAAAATTTTGAATTAATAATTTATAAAAATTTAATTAAAAAATACCAAACGCTTGGGCAGTTGTTTTTCTATCGGTGCCAATTGATTTTGTATACGTGTAAGCAATGCGTCCAAAAACATGAATATCTCGCACGAGAGACGGAGTTCACCCAATCATTTACCCTGTCAGTGTCATCTCGGCCCAAATCCCTAATCAAAGCAAAATCAAGACCTCTGTTTTGGATAAGTAGAGAGAGAGAGAGAGAGAGAGGGAGAGAGGGGGAGGGCTCGAGGGTATTTATGATGCCCTCGTTTAGTGCAAATTTTGCTACAAGTGGACCACAAGTTTTCTGGGTTCAGAGTAGAAAGAATAATATCAGACCCAACTATGTGGGAAGTTTATTCTTCTTGTTCTTAGATAGTAAAAGAAGTGTAGGTTTAAGAACACCAATTGCTTTTTTATCCAAGTGTAATCAAACCCGTATTTCTGCAACAATGGAGGGCCAGACCCACTTGGTGCTTACATCCTCAGAGTCGGATAAGTACTCTAAAGAACTGGAAGTGGCTGTAAGAGCTGTCCAAATGGCCTGTATGCTCTGTCAGAGAGTTCAAGAAAGTTTGATTTCTAAAACCAATGGACAAGTTCACTCCAAGGATGATAATTCACCTGTAACAATTGCAGGTAATTTACTTGCTATTCCTGGGTTTTTTGTTTCTTGAATTGGGTTACTGTTTGATGGTGGGCTTCGATTTTGATTTCTTTGGGGGGCAACATCAAAAGAAATGATTCTGATTTGTTACAGTTACTGCTTTTGTAGAGTCTGTGCATTCTTTTGGGCTTCGGGGTACAAGGGATTGGATTGTAGAATGAGTTATTCGAGCATCATGTCAAATTTTGAGCTGACTTGTGTTTGTTTTATGACTGAATCATAGAATTGGGTGTGTTATTAGGTAATAGAGAAGTTAGCAGAAAAGAATCTCTTATTAGAACACAAATACACCAATACAAAAGAGTTTGGTTGTTTCTTCACAACCATTTCAAAAGATAGGCTAAGAACTGGAACCTAGAAAGCTCATCTGTTGGAAATAATGGTATTCTATATCTATAGATAGATATTTTTCTATATCTAATATTGCTATATCTATACAGGAAAACAAATATTATTCTATATCTATATAGAATAATGTTATTTTCTAGGGGTGTAACTCATTCGGTTTGGAGGAGAAACTCGGATCAAAATGGAAATTTCAATTTAGGATTTTTCAAACCGAAACCGAACCGAATTATTTTGGTTTGGTTCGGTTTGATTTCTTCGGTTTTGGTTCGGTTCGGTCCGGTTTGGTTGTATCAAGATAAATGTTAAAAAAAAAGTATTTTTTAATTAAAAAATAATTATTTAAGCTATTAAAGAGTGGAGTCTAACGTAAAAAAATACATATTACAGAAAACAAATTAAAAAAATAAATATTACCAAAACTATACATATGACGAAACAAATACAACTTACAAAAAATACAAATTATAACAAAAAATAATAATATTTTTTATTCCGGTCCGGTCCGGTCTTTAAAGCAAACCAAAAGCGAATCAAAATTTACTACAAAAAATAAAACCGAATTGAACCGAACCGATCGAGCTCAAAAATCGGACCCAACTGCCGGTCCAGTCTTATATGTAATGTTTCTTCTCTTGTATTGTCTTCTTAGTCCATCTCTCCCTATATAAAGGATGGTTGTATCATTCATAAAAGAATACAATATAATATTTTTATCTCAACATAGTATCAAAGCCATAAGGTCTAAGCCCTACATGATTTTTACTTCTGTCGGGCGGCTTAAGTCTTGTCGCCGTCCGCCGGGCACTCATAATATTCATTTGCTTAGTTGACCTCTCCATCAATCCTTCTTTCCTAGCAACAGCTCCTCTCGACTGTCATCTACTCCTTTGTTGGCTTTTACGCATTCCTGTGATACGTTAGAGTCTCATGCTCCCTTTCTTTTTGTGTGTGGACTTTCGCTTGTGTTCGGCAGTCCTCGTTTTCTTTGTCGGTATTTTTTGACACCTATTATTGATCTATTGTTGATCATTTCTTGATCTGTTTTTCCGGATGAGAAATTTTTCGGCGTCGTTTACCCCAATCTTAATCGCTAATCAACCCTGACATTTTTGGTTGCTTGCCTTCATCGTAGCAACTTCTTCTCCAATCCAGCGCCAAATGTCTGTCCAACACGAAGGAAAAAAAATTCTTATTTATCGCTAGCCTTCATTGCAGTGATTTTTTATTTTTCACTAGCCTTCATTGTAGCAATCTCTTTTTTCAGATCTGTTTGTTAGCTTTATTGTAACTATTTTTTTCTAGCTCTTTGTTCGCTAGCCTTCATTGCAGTGATTTCTTTTTTAGTTCTCTATTGCTGGCCATTGCCAGCGATTTCTTTTTGGCCTTCATTGCCTATTGGCTTGATTGATCCACAATGTCAAAGGTTCCAAATCGTGACAACAAGGACGACCTTTGGTGGACTTATTGCAAGAAGTCAAGACATACCCGAGAGCAGTGCTGGAAACTCCATGGGAAACCTCCAATGTCTGGTAAAGAGTGGGGGTGAAACGGAGGGCAGCAGAAAGGTAATGAGTGGGCACATGTGTCTGCAGTGCAACAAAAAGAAACAAAGTCTGTGTTAAATCGTCTATTGCTAAATTTGTTATTAGCTCCTCTATTATAGCTATTGGACTGGAGGAGGAAAATTGGCATGTAGTTCTCCTTTCAGTTGCTGTCATTTGTGATTGATTGAAGCTACCCATCAAGGGCGAGGCTGCATCTTTGAGGACTTAAAGGTGCTGACTTGGTGCCCGAGTCCTTGAGCTTCCAAGCATTTGGGGACAGGAATAAATTCCTCGTCAATGGGTTATAGGATCCTCCTTGAGCATATGAAAGTCTTGTACACTTTTAGTGGATTACAGTACACAATTTTTCTAACCCTAATAGATTTTGCAACAGAAAATGTATATTGATACTGCATGTCGCGTGAGGATAGTTTCTGTGAATTGCTTATCCTGCAATTGGTGAGCCCATCTTCCAATGTGCATGAAGAAATAAATGAACAAGAAAGGGAAATAAATGGACAGAGAGGATTAAGAACAAGAAGAATGAAACACTCCACAAAGTTGCATAGAAATTCATCAATGTGAAGGGTTTGACATCCTCCACATAATATTGATGTTCTTGTTACTACCTTTCATGGTTGAAACTTAATTGCTGATTTTTATGCTTTCTTGACTTTCTTGCCATCCCTGGTCTCTAAATGCAAACTTTTTCTTCTTAATGCTGCCTTCTTTCCCGGCATCTTCAAAATACTTTTTGCGTTTAGTGATGTAGTCACATAACTACCTACCTATTAAGTGCATGCTCCATTGCCTATTTATAACTTTAATCCCTCCATGCAAGTTATGAAGTATGGATATGCGCATGTCACGTGTTTATGACATAAAAAGGATACACGAATTGGAGATATCCTGAAAAAAGTAATATTAATCTCTCGCTCTTTCTTCTTCTTTACAAAGTGAGTGTAGAGTAAGAACATTTCTTTTATCAATCCAAACATATAGAATGTAACTCTGTGCAAGAAATGCATAGTTCGGATACTACTTGACCTAGAGTTTAAGGAAAATACAAGATACTTCTTCAAGCTGAAGAAAATTAATTTAAGGCAATCCGTTCAGGAAGTATCGGATACGAATCCACAAGTATCCAAGGAGTATTGGTATGCAATATGGATACAACTCTCTTTTAGAACTACAAGTGCTTGATAATAGCCTTCTGTGTCTCATCTTCAAATTAGAATGGTACCATCTACTCTCCTAAATGGTATCTGGCTGAAGAATAATCGCTCATTGAATACAAGCCTACTTGATTCAAAGTCATTGTTTGTTATGGAAAACTTTAGTAAGGATTTTTTTGTTTTTGGAAACTAAAGATCCCAGGCTATATCTGATGGCTTAGGACTTCATGTATTGCAAATGTGGTCCTCTCGTGACACAATAGTTAAACCTTATACCAGTTGAATTCAGTTCTACTGATTGCCATTGAACATTTTATTTGCCTGCTATATTGGCTAATCCACTGGATCACACCATGTGAACAGATTGGAGTGTCCAAGCAACTATCAGTTGGGTACTGGCCGAGTCTTTTGGGAGTGAAAATATATCCCTTGTTGCTGAAGAAGACGTTCAAGCACTCTCCAAAGCAAATGCAGCAGGCCTACTAGAAGCTGTGGTGAAGACAGTCAATAACTGTTTAGCTGAGGCATCACGATTTGGACTTAAAAGCCCACTAATGACTCTTGGAACTTTAGATGTACTTGAGGCCATTAGTCGGTGCAACTCAACCGGTGGGCCCATTGGAAGGTTTTGGGTGTTGGATCCTGTTGATGGAACGTTGGGTTTTGTACGTGGGGATCAATATGCTGTTGCCCTGGCACTAGTAGAGGATGGAGAAGTTGTTCTTGGAGTTCTTGGGTGCCCCAACTACCCAATGAAGAAAGAATGGCTAAGTTATCATAATCGATACCATAGAATTGTATCTAAGTTAAGTCCTCCAACATCTGAATCCTGGGAAAGAGGTTGTGTGTTTTATGCAAAGAGGGGTAGTGGCAAGGCTTGGATGCAGCCATTACACCACGAGGAGGAGAAGCTTTTGTGGCCAAATAACGCAAGACAAATACAAGTTTCGTCTGTTGATGACCCAGCACTTGCTACCTTTTGTGAACCAGTTGAGAAGGCAAATTCAAGCCATTCCTTCACAGCAGGGTTGGCTCAGAGTGTTGGGCTTAGGTGAGCAATCTTTTTAGTTCTGCTTTATTCTTCATAACTTTGACCTATACATGCGGCTTTAATTTCCAGCATGAAGGGCTCCATTGGGCGAAATTTGTCTGGCTTGCATTTCTTAACTATCTGTTGCCAAGTGTTAAAATTCTATCTACACTTATCTTCTCTGGTATGTCGATGATGTATAAATAGTGAAAGTTTCTTCGAGGGCTTTTGTAAAGCTACAAGTTAATGGCTGTTTGAAGAAGCAAAAACTGAGGAGGAGAGAACGACCGAGTAGATAATGGAAAATCAGAGATCTAACAATTGTATCGAAAATGACTGGAATCTTTCTCTTATGCTCAACTCCTCTCATGTATAGGATTAAATACATACAATTTCTAGTCGGGATTGTCACGTCTATCCGAGTCAGGAGTTTAAATGTTTGAGTTGAGGATTCATTGATCTAAGTTTATGCAATGCACTATTTATGCAGGTTCTACTCCTGCTAATAGTTTAGAACATACTTTGTTGTTACTACGGTTCAGTGATCTAAGTAAATGTACATTTGTCTGACAAAAAAGGAGATGAACATGCATACTGTTATTTGATTGTGCAGAAAGCTGAGACATTTGTTTCAACTGCAGAAACCAACCATTACGTGTATATAGCATGGTGAAATATGCAGCCATAGGCCGTGGGCATGCCGAGGTGTTCATGAAATTTGCTAGGGCAGGTTACAAGGAGAAGATATGGGATCATGCATCTGGTGTTGTTATAATTCAAGAGGCTGGTGGTGTAGTAACTGATGCTGGAGGGCGCCCCCTGGACTTCTCTAAAGGTATATACTTGGAAGGTCTTGACCGTGGTGTAATTGCTTGTGCTGGAGCCAAACTACATGAGAATATCATCGGGGCTGTTGATGCTAGTTGGAACTCCTCTTGCCTATGATACTTATTGTATTCTTTCATACCAGAGCTTTCAATCTTGAGAGGTAAAGAACGTAAAACTGAGTTTTTTTCTCTAAATTATGCTTCTAGAGGAACCCCATCATCATCATGCTTAGAAAGCAGCTATCCACTATCGTGAGGCATGGCCATGAACCAACGTACTCAACCGAACCAAACTTAATTAAACCTTTTTCTCATTCGATTAGGGTTTGGACATAAATCCTTTTCCCCATCCCTTCTATCAGAGGGTGTATGTCCAGTTATATTGACTAAATTCATATAATTATTTTTACCACAATCAGTTTCAATTTTTCCCTCCCACGGCATTTTCATCACACATTAGCTTATCCATTGGTCTTCGTTCTATGTATCCAGACCAACTTAGAATATTTTTCTTAGCTTATCTTAATGATGTCACCTTGCCAATTCACTGACTCTTCATTCTAGTTTGATCCCTCCTACTTTTACTACACATCCTCCTTAAGATTCTAATTTCATATGCACTCAATATATTTATGTGTTGTCTCTCGATAACCCAACATTCTGTAAGGATAGCATTTCTAGCCTTACATTTGTGCTAAAAACTTTCCTTCCAATTTTGTTGGTGTTGTAAGGCATTACCATATACTTATAAAATTGTAAACAAAACAAAGAGGGACAACGACTGTATTCATGGGCATCCATATGCCTTGTGGGGAACCATGCAATTCAAACTTTGAGTCCCGACACGTAATTTGTTTGGGAATTACAAACTTTGGATTTGACCATAGCCTAGTTGTGACTTGAATTGCATTTGCCACTTGCCATTTTCATTGGATATCCTATATGTAATCTCAAGGTGGCATGACTGGTAGTGTTTTACAGTCCTCTGTGCTCAAGGGCAAGTCAGACTAAAGGGCGTTACTAGTTTGAAGATGGTAACAGAGATGAGTTGAAGTGCATAGAAGAACATAAAGAATTAACTAACCGAGGGGGGACGGACGACTCAAAGCTAGGTCACGGTAGCTAGGACAAAGCCTGCGGATACACTAACTATCCCACCACTATTTATCCCCTGTTGATTTACCTGTTAAAGAAGTCATTTCAGTATGCAATAGAGTTGGGTTTTCCTTTTGACAAGGCACCTGGTTTCTTCAGTTCTTTCTTGCTCATGAGCATTCCTCGTTGGAGAGGTTTTATTATTCTCAAACACAGCCATTCGCCACTGTAACAATGTAAATTCTGTTGGTAGATGTAGATGTACACATTATGTAATTGGGAATTTGACAGTCCAACTGTGAATCTGAATTTGTTTCTATACAATCTGACCTGATCAGCTTTCACATATTTGTTAGCATCCATCTTCATTCTCTACATAATATTGGAAAACCAGTAGTTCTCCAATTAATAATTTGCACAAATTTCATTCTTACGCAACAACGATGACAATAATTTTTACTAGGAAGTGATGCAGTAATTTGCCTGTTCCCTTTTGGGGTGTAAAATGAGGCTCTATTGCACAGTGGTAAATTGCAGGTCCAGTCTTGAAATGGCAAAAAAGAACTTGTGTGTGGCCAGAAGCTGCATATTTAGGATGAACTGCAAATTGCATTACTAGTTGTTCTCACTTGTTGACAACATTGATTCTTTCATATATATTAGCTATATTTAACCGTCTCCGTGTTTCCCTGTATCTCCACGTTTGTATTCGTTTCTTTATCTGACTATTTGCTTCTTAGGTTACCATATATTCAAGTAGCTATTCCACATATTTAGCAGACACTTGGAGATTCATGTCAAGTTAGGCTTCCTTTTCCCTAAATTAATTTTCATTAAAGACAGTGGATATTTCTTTGATGTTTATTCACTCCTGGTATAAATTTTTATCAAATTTTTTGAAATTGCTCTATCGTTTCAGCGAGAGGAATAAAAGAAGTATATATAAAATATGATATGATTTTTGTTTCGAATAGAACTAGTGAATAATGAAGTTTGGTTTACACAATCCTGAAACAAATAGAAATGAGAAATGTCACCATTGCTTTTACTTGCATAGCATCATCTTGAAACAAATAGAGGCCCTTTTATGAAACAAGTTTGAAATCCAATAGTATTCCTGATTTCACTGGTAATAGAAGAGAATGAGAATTATTTTTTGACTTTAAAAAAAGACACGTGGAGTGAAACGGGACATTGATGGAGATATTGCAGCAAAGCTTATCAAGTGTCGGCCCTTTTCTTCCCCCCTTTTTAATGCATGTGGATCTCTGATTGACTTCCTTGGTGGCCGAGGGCTGATAGTGCCATACAGGGGGAAAGATTAATGTCACCTCAAGGACAAAAAGGTCTGGACACTGGACTAATAATGCTGCTGCCTAAATAAGTGCAGACTTGGTGTTATTTTTATTTACAGTTTTGCCTAGAAAGAATATTTACTGTTGTTGTTTTATAGTGAACCATGCGTGAAATGTGAGGGAGTCGTGAGGGAACTCACTATATGAGCGTAGTGAGTTCATTTAACCGTTGTAGATATTTGTATTTTCAACAGAATTATTAAATTTGATTTTGGACACACGCATACTATTTAAAGATGGGTAAATTGCACTAACTTTCTCTAAAGTTTCTGACAAATATAATGCCTCTGAAATTTTTAAAATAAAATTTGATTTTAATTACTCGAACAAAACGACTTGTAGCTTGAAATTAAGATAGATTGACTTATACCATAGAATTTTCTAACTGGTTATAAAATGCATATAATTACCATTTTTTAAAAAAAAAAAAATTTTAAACTGTGAATCAGGAATATGGAAGGAAATTATTTTGGATTCAATGTCACTTTTGCGTAATTTTCCCAGAGATGTATTCCAGGTGGTGCCTCGATAATACAAAAAACAATTATATCTTTTAACACCCCAGTATGCATGAATTGACTATTTAGTCTTACTTCATGAATGTGCAATAACTGCACTCAACCAACTCTATACCCTCTCATGTAGGTCCCCCTTATAACTTCCATCCATCTCTCTCTCTAATGCTCTACTCACCATCCTCCACTACTCGATCTTTCTCTTTCCTTCTCTCTTAAATGCTTCTCTCACCATCTCCTCCACCACATAAATATTCCTCACTCTCTTTCTCTTCTCATATCATCACACTCAACACAAACTTCTCTCAACATTCCAAAATCATGAATATCATAACCACTTTCCTCTTAGCCTTTCTCCTCACCACAGCTTCTTTCTCCCTAGCCACCCGACCCGAACCCTTCTCCGGCTCAACCAAACCCCAGCCCAAGGCTTCCAAACAAAAGGGTCGAGACCAAAACAACAACCAAGGAGGGGCCGGTGGAAATGATAACGGGGCGGGCGGGTTCATGGGCCCGGGAGGTGGGTTCAACATACCTGGGTTTGGAAGTGGGTGGGGCAACGGAGTAGGCGGCGGGTATGGAGGTGGGTACGGAGGCCCGAAAGGAGGGTACTCCAAAGGTGGAGTTGTAAGGCCCACTACGGTGTGTAAAGAGAAGGGGCCATGCTATAAGAAGAAGCTAACGTGTCCGGCCAAGTGCTTCACTTCCTACAGCCACTCCGGTAAGAACTACGGCTCCGGCGGCGGCGGTGGCGGCTGCACCATTGACTGCAAGAAGTGTCTTGCTTACTGTTAAGTGGGGCCGGCCAATAGCTGCAAACAGTTTCTATAATATATATATATATATATATATATCTTGAAACTATGTTTTTATGTTTGTGCTTTAGTGTGAAAGTTTTCTTACCAGTTTGTTGTGTTTCTATGTTTCCTTCTTGTCAAATTTGCGATTTCTCCTTTGGACAGTGTTTCGATTTTGAAAATTTTAGATGGGTTTATCAGTTTTGGAGAGAAAATGACAGAAATTACTTTTAGTTTCCCTTATTTTACTTTCCTTTGATAAACCTCTCTATAAATTAATGATCCAAACACAGTGTTTATGTTCTTATGATTTAAATGCTAGTAAAATAAGTTGTGATGCCTTAGCAAAAGGTTGATAAATAGTCTCTTGGAATATAAGAGTAAGTATCAGGAATTAATGTCCATTGCAAATTAGAGTGAAGCTAGCTAAGAAATGAGAATATGAGAGGAGGGCAGTTTGGGGAGGTTAAGAAAAGTTGGCACATTCTTACACTTGAGTCTAGCATTTTTGGTCACAGGAAAAGCATTTATTTTGCACACATTTCATGCTTTCTTCTTGTTCTACTTAGCTTTGGTGGGTTTTGGGATCTGTTACATTGTGGTGGTGGTGGTGGTGGTGGTGGTCGTCGTCGTTCGAAGGAAGAGATGCATGATATCACTTCATTTGGATATTTAAAAGAATTAACTTCTCGAAAGCGTAAAGCAAGCATGTATGAACATACATGTGAAGAAGCGTGTCCGATGTAGATAATATTTGCAAAATAGTGAGATCTCACTTGAATCGATTGAATGTTTTACATTGTGGTGGTGGTGGTCGTGGTCGTTCGAAGGAAGAGACGCATGATATCACTTCATTTGGATATTTGAAGGAATTAACTTCTCGAAAGCATAAAGCGAGCATGTATGAATATACATGTGAAGAAGATGTAGATAATATTCACAAAATAGTGAGATCTCACTTGAATCGATTGAATGTTTTGGACACTCATGTGTCTTGATCTATGTAAAAAGTGTCAGATCGCGAAGCATTTCTTAAAACAAAACAAAAAATGTAGGAATAAGATTATTAATTTTGGAAATAGGAATAAGAGTAGGTAATTACTATACACTCCCGTATACAGACGTTGCTGTAAATGACATTCAGGAACACTGATATTAAGAAAATATTGATGTTTGTAAAAAGTTCAGATTTTGTAAAAGATAAGTCTGAAAATTGTCAACAAGCAATTTATCATGATCATCTCTAAAAAGGGCACACCAAAATGTAAAATTGATATGAAAAATTTCAGATTTT